>VWZV01009852.1:661740-742004 GCA_013397155.1 Irena cyanogastra | reverse complement strand
CCCCCCCCCCCAGTTTTACTTATTGTATTTAAATTTACATGAAACCATATGAAAGATGCTGGATCCATTTTAATGAACTGAAACTGTGTGCATGCAAACCTAGTAACAAGAATTAATCATTTTAATACATTGACCCAGGGATTGGAAAACGAGATCTGCATAGATGAAACTGTGGTGCCAAAGGTAACTGCAGCACACACCAGCTTAGTGCACCTGCTGTGCAAGGTCCCAGCCTTAGAGGTGAGCAATACTTTTTTCTCTTGAAATGATCTCTGCTGCTGTAGTCAATGGCTTCCACATCTCCTTGCTTCTGTAAAAGTAGATGCTGTGTCTCCCGCGGTTAACAAGAAATTGGTGCGTCCTGATTTATGTTACCCTTGCTGTTTCAAGACCAATTAAATATTTAGCTATAGCAGTGGTAGACTGGTTAATCTTAAAAATTTGGTTGCAAATGAGCTAGATAAGTAGCTTTAGCTTAGCACACTCGTTTCCTAGCACGGGCAGGACTCAGAGCTGAAAGATCTGATCTGGCTCAACAAGTGAGGCTGTGGTTTTAGGGCCCCGGGGCCCTTCCGGGGGTGGGATGGTGTCTGGCTCAGCCACGATAAGGTCTGATCTGTTTAGCAGGCACATAGACCAGGGCCAACAACCTGTCAGAGGCCTCTGCTGGTTGCTTGTGCTCTCTGGGTATTAGGCAAAATCAAAGGCAAAAGGAATTCTTAGATGCTTGTCCCTTAAAGGGAAATGGAGTATGAACAACACTGGGAGGCTCTCAGCTGAAACAGTCTCCTGGTAGTACTGATCAGAGTTCAAAGCAAATGAAAAATCCTCAGTTAAAGCAATTGCCAGCTCTAATTCCTTCTTTCTCCTCCCCCTTATCTATTTATTTCAAAAGGCAGGTGGGAGAAGCCAAAGCAGAAGAGGGAGTCCTGGTCTTTGTTCTTGCAGTGGTGAGACCCACAGCCCAGCCCCACAATCCCCTGCAGATGTTGAGTGTCCCAGCTGCAGCTACCCAGGGCACCATTTCCCATGGCTGTGGATCTCAGCCGTGGGGTGACCCCATTGAGCAGAGGTGGCAAAGGCCAACACTGAGGCAGACCTTGAAGATTAGGGCTGAAACTTTGGGTTTGACTTCTGTTGAATGGAAATAATCTCAGCCTAACACCCAAGTCCTTGCATGATGGGTTGTGGTGAGTCCCAGTGACTCCATGGCAATAACATGGGCAATGGTAGGAAAGGAGCAGAGCTTTGCTGAACTGAACAACATAACTCCCCTGCTTTAAATTCAATAAGAAAATCAGATATGGAGTTAATTCAAAATCAAGAAACTGTTTATTGCCTAAAATATAAGCAGGAGAAAAGGAAAGAAAGAAGCGCAGGAGTAAGAAAGGTTTCAAATAAGAAAAAGAGTAAAAAGCAACAACAAAACAAGCATTCCAACAATAGAGAGGGAGAGAAAAATGATGATTGATTTACAAATGCTCTCTCAAGTTTGGGGTTTTCGAATTAAGGTCTCTTTCAAGTTGCTAAATACTCCCAAGATACATAGAAAGGAACAGGTTTTTTTACAATATCTTTTTTCTTGTTTAACTAGATTCGCAGATAATGTTTGTGAGTCTGGGGGGATGCCTCATTAGAACTGGTTTGAGCTGTTTGTTTATCAATGATTTACCACAATTTAGTGGGTTCTTCAGGCAGTGGTGTTACAGCCCTGCCTGTTTCACGTGTTTTATCGTCTTCAGAAGACAAGCAGAAAACCCCAAGAAAGCATTTCATGCAAATAGCCAGGGAAACAGCTCATTGTGAAAACAACCATTCTCCCATTATGTGACTCTCCAAAAATCTTAACCAAGCTCTAGCAGATGCAAACACAGTGCAGACAGTCGCAGTAATTATGCTAACCAGCAATAAAAAGCTTCCATTTATGTGGCCCATCTACATGCTCAATGCAATCACTTCCAATCGCAGAATGCATCTAGCAGTTGGAAACCCAGAGCATTATTAGATTGCATTGACTGTGCTCCCCACAGCTGAGGGAATGCTCTTTCCCTACAATACATTTTCCTAACAATTTCATGACCATTGAGATACACCCTTGAGTCAATTAAAATTATCTCCACTAAACTAGACTGCAGCTTTTAAAGTGCTGGCTAATGGCTTGTGCGAGCAGCACCCATCTAGATTAGTTATGTGTGATGGTTTTATAAAACATAATCTATATTCTCAGCATGCCAGGGTGGAATTCAGGATAGAATTCTTTTTCATTTACTGTGATTTCATTTTGCTAAAAAAGCAGTGCATAAAGCCATTTTTTAGTACAATGCAGGCTATTGTATTCATCTTGCAAGGAGGAATGAGCAAATGTAAAACATGGTGTTCTTTCATCTGACTTTAAGTGTTGCTGCTTTTAGGTGTAGGGAAGGCTGCACTTGGATAATAAGAGGCAGGTGTCTAGTAAAACACGAAATGATTATGTGCTGCTTGTTTCTGCAGGTCCTCTTTACCTTTCTCCTGTCTGCTTTATAGCTTTTTTCGTTCATCTTCAGGTTCACTGGAAAGCTGCTGTTAAGTTACTGCTGGACACAAGAAGGGTTACAAAAGTGTTTTGGCTACGTGCACTGAACAAGGGTGGTATTAAGCTTGCAATTGGCAAAACTGATGGCAAACAGGCCACTTCAACAGAGAATGTATTTTCCCAACACACATCAAAAAAATTTCAATTCAAACTCAGGCGTAGTCTTCAGTTCATACTTTTTTCTTGTTTAAAAAAAAGACAAGTAGAGAAGACAAAATACTGCTGTAATTTACTTTTAGAAGTGTTATACCTGTACTATACAGAGCTGGAAGAAAACTGAATATTTTACGTTTGCATTGTGGCAGTTTGTCATGAGAAAGGTCTCCAGCGAGTATGAGGCAGAAATTGATGTTCTGAGCTTTTGTTTTATTTAAGCGATGCTGGTAGTTTAATTTGGTGGCAGTGGGCTTTGAGATGAGCAATTTTGAAAGATAATATAATATGGATTCTGGAAATAATTGTGTTGTTAGAGGTAGTGGGGGTGATTAGATACCACTTCTGAAGGAGATGTTTTATTTACAGTCTAGAGGGGAATTTGCTCATTGCCCTTTGATTAGGGGCTGAACATGGGACAAAAGGTGCAGGGCAGTGGTGATGTCAGATATGGCCTGGGACTGCTGGAAGCATCACATTTTCCATGATGTTTTGGGCATTGCCTCATATAGGGTGAAGTGGTTTTTCTAGCTAATTATTCATCAGCCATCTGTGGGCTCTGGCACACCACCCTGCTATGGTTTGTTAGTGCTGAACTTGGTGAATTTGCTCTCTAGTGCAACCTTGAAAGTGCCCCAGAAAAAAACTCTGTTAGAGAAGCAATGGGAAATTCCCACATCCACAGTGAGGCAATGAAAGGTCTGCTAGATCCAGAATGAGATCACTTCCTCACGTTTCATCCTTCACACGGCTTTTGGTGTGTGGGTGAGTCAAACCCAAGACTGATTTCATGTATGCTGAGTGAAAGACTTAGAAAAGAGGAATGTCACAGTGGGCTCTGGGGATATTTGGCAAGAGCTTTTCAGTCCTTCAGGCCACAGGTGTCAGGAAGCAGAGTCCTGATGCTCTCTGAAGTTCTGGCCTCTTTCACTTTGCCTCTTCAAGTGCTTACAAATCTGCTTCCTTTTGAGATTTGTAGGTGTTAAAACATCAAAGTTTTAAGAAGTTTAAACAAAGCCCTAGTTTGACAGCATTAAAACTGATAGTTATTGGCATGAAATTAAAACAGAGCAAATAATTAGAACCATGAAATGACTAGTAAAATTTAACCTGTTTACTGACTGCAGTATTTCAAACCATTCTCTCCAACTTGTTAGGTTTTCCCCTCGATCGGTACGTTCATGGGCTTGACTGAATGGATTTGGAAACAAAAATGAAATTTAAAATTATAGGAGTTTAGTTTTGCTGGAAAAAAAGTCTTATGGCAAGCTGAACTGAGGTGATTTATTATTCAGACACCAGATTTTGTTAAAGGCAAGTCAGAGTCCGATTGTTATTTTGGCAGTTGTGGAAAGAATAGTTTGTTCTTTTTACCTGGTTTATCTCAGTAAATAGAGTATACTCTGTTCAGAAAACAGCCTGACCCTGTAAAACTTTTCCAGTTACTAAGTGAAAATTTGATTCAGTTCATCTCAACACTGTTTTTCCAGTTCATTGAATACAGACTTACTTGCTGTTTTAAATAACTCTTGCATATAAAGGTTTTAACAAATCAAGAAATTTTAAGGGTTTTTTTCTGTCTATGAATGGTTTGACTTTTCAGACAGAGTCAGGTAGAAGACTGAAGTGAAAAGTTTTGTAAATAATGCATTGCATTCAGCTATTGTCAGATTCTATAACACTGAAAACCTAGTAAATATCAAGCAGGACCTGTGGAAAACAAGGAAAAATAGTGAAATATCAAACCTCATTAAACTCAGTTTCAACACAATGCCTAGGGAAATCATGGCACATGTTGTGCAGGGAAACATCCTTCAAATGAAATATATAGCATGTTGACAATGCCCATTTAGTGAGTTACCATTAAAAATAAAAGCTTCCACATACAATGTGTAGTAGATGTCTGAATGAAGAGCCACGATGAGGAAGCATTTCTAGCTGGTACTTTGAGTCTCACTAACCAGTGTGGCCAAGACTGATTTTTTTTTAACCTCTCTGGAAGTGGAGTGGTGAATTAGGGGTATATGTGTGAAAGTGATGGGTGATTACTTAGGGAACAGAAAAATAAAAGGCGAAGTAGTGAACAATGCTTATTTCTTGGTGATTTAATAAAGTTCTAGAGTGGAGATGAAAGCAAAAACTTAGGATATTTTGGAGAGTGTCTGCAAGAAGTTTTTAATTAGCTGAAGAGTTTATACTGAAGTTTGAAATGCTGAGAAGTGGGAAATATCAATGCTGAGAGAAGAATTTGCTATCTCTTAATGCATTGACCTTTATGAAGGTCAGAAACCTTTCAATATCCTGTTGAGGAGAATGAATGAAAAAGAATAACTGAAAAAGGAAATTGAGGAAAGATGTTGTTAGCAGCAGTTTCCTGGGAGTGGTTGCTCATGTTTGGATTGGCTGTGTCAGGGAGGGGAGAGGCTTTCATCCACATATGGCTGAAGCATTATCTTGATGTGCTCTATAAGGGAATGTGCTGCTTGAGAAGATACTAAATTAATTTTAAAAACTACAGGTGAAAAAGCTGTACTGGCTTGCCAAGTCTTTCATAAAAGCAGAGAGTTGGAACTGACATGCTGTGAGAGACAGAAAACAAGACCTGAAATTATTCACAAGTTGAGGGGGAAGTGCTACTCTGGAAGAGAAAAACAAAATATCTTCTTAGAATAGAGTACCAAAAAAGTGAGGTTCAGTGATCATACAACTCGAATTCTTGCTTGAGAGCAGATTCAGTGCCTTGGAGTGGCTTTAATGAATGTAGATTAACATTTACAACCACAGACTCCTGTGTATTTGCAGAAATGCTCCTCCCTACTGACACAGAAAACATTCCTCTTTGCCATTGTATGAGACAAAAATGATGAGAGAAACAGGTGATGGAGCACTTGGAAAGCACCCTTGAGGTGTGCATAGCAGACTCAGAAACAAAGCATTTGTATTACAGCTTGCAGCAGAAGCCCTCTTTTGGCACTGAAGAAGAGCAGGAGATTAAAATAGGAATATGTTGACAAGTGGCTTCATTTTGTCCAGCATTGGGCTCCAGTGTGGCCATTTTATTTCTTGAAAGTCCTGAGGCCCTTCCAGCTGTAGGACTTTCTGCTTTCTGCTCATCCTGACAATGCCCAGCCTGTCCTAAGCAGCTTGCAGGGATAAACAACCCTGACCCCTGTCCCAGTGGTTGGCCAGCAAAAAAGGGAGAGGGTGTAAGAGTTCCAGAAGGTCTCTAGAGCTCTGTTCTCACAGTATGGAATTTGGCTTCTTGGTGATGCCATGCAGTGGACTTTAATGGATGTTGAACCATAAATAATTGGGAAAGACAAGAAAAGGATGGCAAGAGATTGATTAATTGCTTTAAACCTGATGGAGGCCATTACTTCTGTGTCAGATTCAGTCAGTCTGGATCACAACCTCTAAGTTTTAATTAAAATGGGTGCTGCTGCCATTAATTGTATATTTCAGTAACTTTAAATGATGCAGATGATTTTTATTCAGTTGTCCTCTCCTGGCCGTGCCCCACTGAGATCACTGTTAATTAGATACTACATTACATCTAGCAATGTCTTTATTGCTGTTAATGTTGCTGTCTATATTATCTGGATGGCTCCAAAGTGAGAACATGCTGAGAATTTAATAAGATGGCTGGTGGTTGAGAAGCAGATATTAATGTGTTGTAAAACATCTCATATGACACGTTTTCTAATAAGTGACCATGCCACTCAGAAAAGAGGGTGATGCAATTCACAGTCAGAGCAAAAAGTTAACCAATTCAGCTGCTCAGCAAACTTGGTTTTCTTCAGTAGCCTTAAAATAAGGAGTATGACCATCAGACACACTTCAAAATGTTTCTCACACACATTTAACTTGAGCAGGATGCAGGTAAGAATTATTAGAAAACTATTTGTAGTTAATTTGGTTTTGATGCTGCTGAATTGCAAAAGATGCCATAGCTGTGTTCTTGTGAGGAAGAAGAGTCTGCTGGCTGTGCTCCTGTTTGAGTTGGTTCCTTGATCCAGCTTGGCTGGATGCTGCCAGGCAGGTCCCTGATCTGCCACTTTTGGAAACAGAGAAAATAGCTCAAGGTGTTCTGTCAGACTGCACTGGGGAAAAGTGTATGCATTCATATTTACACTTTTTTTTTAGTCACTACTACAAGAGCGTTTAAATGTGTTTCAATCAGTGTAGTTCTTGTTTTCATAGTGACACCACTTTTTTCCTTTTTTTGAAAGAAACGGTTCTCTGAAATTGCTCTAAAAAAAAAAAGGCCATTTATCATGCAAAGCAATTTCACACAAGAGTTTTAAACGGGGTGTAAACTTTGTTCAAATCCATCTGTTGCCTGTGTATGATGCCTGCTGTTTGTGCAAGCATCCTTGGACGTGGGGGCTGGACCAGTCCTGCAGTGTCCTCGCTCCAGCGCGGTCCGTGCGGCGGGTGGGCTCATTGTAGATAAAGCTGGCCACTCAGAAGCTGGTTTCAGAGAAGCAGTGCCAGTCATTCCACTGATAAAGCTTTCCTTTGAAGCTCTTGGGCTGTGTTTTCCCTCCCTGTGCATTTTCAAAAAGCACTGTGTGTGTTGAGCAGCGTAAATAAATAAAGCCCTATGAAATCCCCTCTGGTGAGCTGCTGTAACTGCGTGTGCAGATCAGCCCCAGCTCCCAGCGAGCTGTCCCTGGAGCCTTCAGGGCTGTTGGGGTTTGCACTGCAGCTCTTGCCATCAGGAATTCATTCCCAATACCCAGACCAAACTTCTTTCCCCTTCATTTACTGTCCTGACCGTTACTTATAGCAATTATCATTTACTGAGATTGCTGCATATTTTAATGGCATTTTAATCTTGTTATGACAATGAGAAAGAAGTTTTCACTCCTAGTTTGTGGTGTTGTGTTGAAGTGGAGATGAAAGTGAGCTTAAGTACTTTGTTCTTGAGTAGCAATAATAAGAGCTAAACATGTTCCTCCAGGTCCTGTAGATGTACAGGGGGAGCTGCAATCTATTTCCGTAGAAGCAGAACATGTATGGGGGTTCTCTGCATCTTGTACATACTGAACAGTCATGTGAACCATTTTTCATTTTTTTCTCAGCAAAGAAAGCCCTTTCAGTTCATGCACTGTGTCCTTTGGTGATCTGTTGCATACAGGGATAAAATTACAAATTGTTTTCAACATTGCCTATGAATTTAAAGTCTGGAAAAGAAAAAAATCCTCCTTTGGGTTATGGTTTTTGATTATATCTTTCTAATTACACACATCTAGTGAGATTACATCACATATTCCACAGACATGACTGAAGTGCATGGCTCAAGATTTAGGAGATAAACATTAAAGTGCAAACATGTAACTGCAGAGTAATGCAATGTCAGTTAGGAAAATTGGATTGAGGCATCCAGACTAACCGCAAACGCAGGAGGAAAATGTAATTTCTCCTTTATCTGCTGTATATTAAGGGATTGCATTTTTGCAGATGACTCTGTGGGCATTACATTGCCCTTTACCAGCATATGCACACAGAATGATTTTGGTTAAAATCATCCTAATAGTGGAAGTAACTGCAGAGAATTGCTGTGAGATTTAAAAAAAAAATAAAAATCAGTGACAGTACTTTTCTTATGATTTGTAGGTGGTTCCATAATTCTGAATGAGTGCTCTTTTGCTGCCCCACTATTGAGCTGTAGGTAAAATATTTCTCCTGTTGGGCAAGGGGACGTTGTTGAGCAAGACACATTTAGTCTTAATTTAAACACGATGGCGTCACATTAGGTGTTGGAAGTTTGAGCTGGAACTAAACGTGAGGAAAGAAAAAGAAAGGAAGGCACAGCTCTGAATTTCTCAGGAGCGTGGGCAGGATAAGGCAGCACCCACCAGGTGAGCAGAGCCATCACACCTGGTTACAGGCAGTGCTCTGACTCCTGCAGACAAAAACGCACAGCGGGAGAGGGGATCTCTGCTTCCCAAGGAAGAGAGGTGCTGCCCAGTCTGTAGCTTTTCCTGGCTGAAGTTTCCAGTTCCTGTCATTTCCTGTTGTGGTAAGGGGAGGGAAATTTGCCTGGTGTTTCAGCAAATTGGTGCACCTGCTGGAATATTGCCTCTGCAGCTCCTGCTGAGCTGTTTCAAGCACTCGGGACGTTGTCATTTGTATCAGAAAGGTGGCAGAATGGTGCTTCTGTGCTTGCAAACCTGCTGGAATGTACCGCTGTGTTTCAGACACTGAGAGCAAGCTGTCTTGGCATTAAAACCATAAAACATTGTAAATTAGAATAAACTACTGAGGACTGAGTATTGCCAAAAAGAACACACAGTCTTAAGCAACTACTTTCATTTGAATATTCATTTCATTATAAATGTCAAAGGTGATGAGAGTTACATTAATCACTTTGACCCCGTTTTTTCAAAAATCTGAGTTCCTAAAGTTAAGTATCTAAAACTATGTTTAGACATCTCAGTGAAAGTGGCCTGATTCTCAAAGGTGCTGAGCAATTACAGGGATGGGAGATGCCTGATAGCTTTTGTCCTGCATTCTGAGGCTTAAAAATTATTACAAGAGCTTGCTGTTGGCAAGGATCAGACTGCGTGATATTTTAAAAGGCTACAATCATATGGCACTGCATGCTAATGGCAATTTACCCTTTTTTCAGTAGAAAAAAGGGAGATGACTCTTAATGTTCAAATTAAAACTCAAATGTCTCTGAATATTAAAAGCAAAATAAAAACTCAGTTGAAGTAAATTATTTTACACTGTCCTGGAATATGTGCAGCCAGGGCAACATAAAATACCATTTTAAAGAAACTCAAACCAGCAACAAACAGACAAAAAAGAAAACTTGTTAGGTTGGATCTAATCTGAAGTATTTTGTTTTAATAGTGGCTATAGAATGTGGAAATTAAAGCATAGATGGGAACACTGACACCACTTTAAGTTTAATGGCATAAGGGCACTACTTAAAACATTTGGTTAATGTGGTAACCCAGCAAATCTCCTTAACTGCAGGGGGGTCTCCTTATTTGGTGAACATTCCATCTTCTGTAAGATGTTTTACATGACTATCTTTCCAACTCAGAAGTTACTGCTGGGTATTTTTTTCATAATGTTGACATTTTTCAGTGCTCTCCACATATGTCTGATTTATGTCAATTTTATGGCTGCAGTGGATTGCCACAAATTGGGCACAAAGGAAATAGCTTTGACCTCGCAATACATTCAGAGTCTTGGATCTTTACTTTTAGCCTCTTGTTTTGTTTGGTTTTTGCTTCCCTGGGTGAATGTTAAAATTCTGCAGTATAATGGGTCTGTTTTTCAGGTATGTTAGATTTGTTTTGGTTTATTTTTTTTTTAATCTCTCATAATATTAACAGGCCATTAATGGAACAGAAACAACTCCCTGAGAGTATATCCTGTGGGAGAAGCTCCCTAGATATTTTGGAGCCCAAACTAGAAATGGGGCTTTTTTTTTTTTTTTTTTTTTTGAGAAATGCTATTTGTAGTGGCTATGCTCTTGTTGCTCATAGGATTGGGGAGGAGGTAGCTTCTGAGCACTGTAAATAATTCAAGTTCAACATTGCATGCCCAGCTGGGGCATGAGAAATTTTGGAGAGCATGAGTACATAACTCATGTCATGGTGGGCAACACCCATCAATGGAGTTGGATGAGTATTCCATACCCAATCTGAGCCATGATCCCTGTCTGAAACTTATATTTAGTTCTAAGTGCACACACGTGTGTGTGTGTTAATAGGATCAGAGCTGTAAGAATCTTGAAAGCCAGGAGAAACACTGTACTAGAGAGAAACAGCATAAACTAGGCTTTGTTACTCATTCTAATGAGTTGTGTTCCTAAGAAAAGCTGAAGGTGTGGTTACCATTAAAGCTGAACATTAGAGACCTTGCAGAAGCTCTGAAATAAATGATAAAGTAATTAAATTGGAAGCTGTTAGTTTTCCAGAGTATGGTTTACAGGACAGTGGAGCATTGATGGTGACAGGCTTGGAACACGTTGGACCACCAGGGACAGCTTGGTACAAGGCCCATTCTGGAAACAGCTTACCAGCAGTTCTGTCTTTTGCACTCCAAGTGGCTGACAGCTAGAGCTTGTTGATAGACTGGTTGTGAGCAGAGAGCTTTGCTGACCTGGTGGTGCATCACAGCTGCTGTACTTGTGCCAGTTCTTTGGAACTCTGGGTGTAAAATATAACTTAAAACCCAGCACAACTGCTGAGCCACCCTTTGCTTAGCAGGGTCAGAAATGTGACCTCCACTCTCTAAAGTGGTGCCCTACTGAGGGCAGGGCTTGGGGCACAGGAATAGTAAATCACTTGTGCTGCCTCTGGTTGCATTCTCTGGACAACAGTGAGTCATGAAAGGTTCAGCTGAGGTCAACACCCGCTGAGAGGTGTGGAGAAACACAGTTTCCCTCCAGTAACTAACTTTGGGGAAGATACATATTTCATTAAAATGTTAAAGGCATTTTTATTCCAAAAGAAAGCAGAATCCAGCATGAGCGAGGTTGCACAACTGCTGACTTGTATGAACTCCCTGGCACCTTGGGAAGGGGAGCAGCAGAACCTCTGCAGTCTTCTGGAGCCTTTGAAGGGTGTTGTTCAGCTGTTTGGAAAGGTTAGTGGTGTGTGCTGAACATGCAATGCCACAGCTTAATATGAGAGGGACTTCTTTTGTTTCCCCCGCGTGTCCTGGAGCTTGGTCAGCCTAGGAAGAGTTTTGATGAAATCAATACCCACAGCTGGTGGTGTTTTTTGGCTGACATATCCACTCTAAAGTTAAACCAAAGGAGGAAAAACTTATTGCGTTGCTTGAAGTTTTAGAAGAAAGACAAGTTTGTTTATTTTGAAAAATAGAAACAACAACAACAACGAAAAAGCAGAAACAAGAAGACTCTTTGTGCTTTGTAGCCTGTATTGTAGTCTTTAGTAAAGAATGAGTAATACTGTGGCATCAACCCTGGAATCATATAATCATTTAGGTTGGAGAAGCCTTTAAAGATCAAGTCCAGCTATTAACTCTCTCAGTCCCCTTGGGTGGTTCCTACTGAGCCCCATAGACCTGTGTGTGTCTAAATGGTGTAGAAGGTCACTGAATATTTCCCCTTGGGTTGTGGGGGCTTCTTACAGCTCCCCATGCCTATCTTCCAGTTCAGGAGGTTGGGTACTTGCAGAACAACTCATCTTACTCAAAAATACTGAGGCAAAGAAGGCATTAAATACCTCAGCCTTTTCCTCTGTCAGTTCCCTCCCACATTCAATAAAGGACGGGATTTCTCCTTAGCCTTCCTTTTACTGATAATGTATTTATAGAAATATTTTTATTATAATTTATGGTATTATCCAGAGTAAGTTCGGTTTGGGCTTTGGCCAGTCTAATTTTTTCCTTACATAACATTACTACATCATTTGAGTCTTCCTAAATTGCCTTCTTGTTCTTCCAAAGGTCAAAGATTCCTTTTTTTTCTGGAGTTCCATGCAAAGCTCTGTTTTGCCCCCTGGTGAGGTCTTTCCTGCTGGCTCCTGATCCAGCACATGGGGATGTCCTGCTACTGCCCCTTTCCAGACTTCCTTCTTGAAGAACATCCAGTCCTTCTGGAAACCTTTCTGGAATCCTTTGCCCTTTGGGTCTGACTCCCAGGAAACTCTGTCCACCAGGCTCCTAAACAGGGCAAGCACCTGATTAGGATGTGCCAGTCTGTCTTTCAAGCTGTGTTTTATGGCTGGACCTTGACCCATTTGTTTTCCTATATGCTGAGTTATTGCCATTGTGTCTTTAAGCACCAGGCATGCTGATGGTGTTTGGTAAAGAGGAATAATTGAATAATTGTTGTTGTAGCCAGAGGGCTGGTCTGCTTCCCAGCATGGAAGAGGCAGTAGGATTAAGAAGAAGTTTTAGAAAATCAAAAGAGCACTTTCTGGAAACTGTCTTATATGCTTTATTGTGTTTCTAGGCCAAATAAAGGATTCAGGTCGTTTCAGGGCATCTGCAGGAGAACAAATATTCCTAAGTTTGGTTTGTTATAAGACAGAGTAAGTGTAAACCTTTTGAGATGCCAACTGGGAAATAGGCATTTTGAACTCCATCAAGTTACAGTAATAGCACTTCTAAAACATAATCTTGGAAGCCCCGTGCCTGGAAATACAGCATTTCTCTAATATGTAACCAAACCACATTTTTTCTCCATTTTTCTCTGATGTATTTCATTTCAGTGTTTATATCATCACTCAATTGTAAACAATGGCTTGCTGTTTGTAACATACTTCTAAGTGGATTTATGCTAAACAAGAAGCAAGATAGCAAGATTGTCATGGTTTTCCAGTGCACAAGAAGGAAATCCAAGGTGAAGGTAATAAATTAACCCACTTTCTTGTGCTCACCTTCTCTCAGAGATTGGCCAACAATCAACAGATTCGTGGTAACTGCAGACATTAAAAATAATTCTGTGAACCAGATAACAAACTCCTGGTTTTGTTGTCCATCTTTGAAGCAATCACTTTCAGTGACAGAATGCAGCCAGCATTTACAAACTAGATGATTTTAAAAGCCACCAGCTGAATTCTGCACTTCTGAGGGAGCCACCTCCATATTTAGTGTGTTTTCCTAACAATTCTGGGACCTTTCACATATTGAAGCAGTGGTATATGTCACCAGCAGGCTACTCTGGGCTGTCAAACAACACTGAATTAGATCCAAATAAATCAGTGTTCCAGTATACTGTACAGCTGTCCAGTGTGTATTGGGAAATATTAAACTGGCACAGTGAGCAAAATCCTTGATCTTTTGGTCTTTGAGCACTTCATACGTATAGCTGAAGGTGAAAAGCTGTTTCTGGTTTGGTTTTCTTTTGCTCTGAGTTGTTTGTGCTGAGGGGGGAGGTTCCTGAGTAAGGAGTGAGGTGGTAGGTCCTGTGCAAGGTCCTGTGGCTTTGCACCGCCTGGAGGTTTTTGTTACTGGTGGCTCTTGGTTGCTATATCACACCTTCCTCTTTGCTCTGTGGGCTTTGTAAATCTGGGTCTTGGACTTGGTCCTTTTGTACCTATAGAGGTTTATTTTTTCTTATTAAAAATACAATGTTATTGTTGGGCCAAGCAACTTAAACATAACCAGCCACAAGAATTTCTTGCATATGTAATCATTTACAAAGAGTGTACACGTGAGGGAAAGAAAGAGTGTTACCTCTTGTTCAAGACTGGCAGAATTGCTTTTAATAGGTGGTGTGTGTTGTGTTTTCTTTTTTTTTTCCAAATGCAAAAAAAATTTGACCCCTGGCAAGGAATGAACAGGAGAAATTTAAATGCATTCACTGTTGCTTCAAGTTTGTCAACAGTTGTGGTGATGCCGGTGTCACCTCATTAATTCCTTCTCTTTGATTTTGAAAAACATTTTTGTGGGTAGAATGTCTGTTGACCAAGGTGTTTAAATGTAACAATGAGCATTAAATCCAACAAATTTGTTTGTTCAAAAGCGTTTTCCTGCTTTACCTTCCAGTTTTGCCTTCCTTTCATGAAGAGCACAAGGAGAGGAAGTGGCCTGAGTGTGGCTCCAGTGTGGCCAGTGCCAGGCCATGTGCAGCTGGGGCCACTTTCTGTGCTGTGGGCTCTGTGTCTCAGAGGGAGAAGCTGATGTGCTGAAGTGATATTGATATTTAACATATTAATTTGGTTTACTGCAAGCAATGTTAGGCTTAGAGTTCACATTTAGCTTTCACTGCTTCATTTATGCTTTCCTTTGCATTGTGATCTCTCAAATCCAGTCGTCTGTTTTTCAAACCAGTACATTAAGAAAAAACTTGGGTTGTGAATACAAATATAGTTTTTAGCAGTGTGAACTGGAGGCTGAGAATAGCTCATGTCTGGGAGATTAGACCTGGCTTTTTTGTTTTTTTTCCTGTACTGTTCGTTACTGTGTGGTCATTTTAGTTTGCAGACACATTTGGGTGGTCAGGGGCCCAAAGCTACAATATTGGAGACACACATGAGATTTACTTTGTTTTTACAATTTACCTATTGGGATCATGTAAGGAAATTTAAATGTCTGCTCCAGTGCTTTCTGCATTAAGCCAGGATTTGCTCAATTCCAAACGCTTTAGTGCACAATCTTTGAATAAAACCTGAATTTTTTCCAAAAGTGTTTTCGGTCAACTCTTATGGAGCAGCTCAATATAACGTGGATTTGTCTGAATTTCATATCAACGAAACAAAAAATAGTGAGCTATTTAAAAATCCTGTTAGGATTTTTATTTTGTTTTATGTCTTTTGTTTGAAACAAAAGTTGAAAAGACAATTTTCGAAGGCAAATGCTAATTTGAGCAGAAAGCAGGTTGCTTGAGGTTATTTTTTAAAATGTAGATTTTAATTCATCTATCTAAATAGCTTAACTGTTTTAAGAACAGAAATATTCTAACAACCCCAGTAGCAGATAAGAGGAATGTTTATAAACTGCTTGCCGAGATAAAATTGTTTTTATGAAAGGACAATTAAAGAGCTTTCCAGCTAAGGTTTTGTATTCCTGTAGCTAATAATTGCAGCTTGTGTTCCACTCTCTGGAGCAGTCAAAATGAAATCTTGGCTGTTCTGTGTCAGTAGTTTGAATGAGCTGATTCAGAAAGGCTGGGCTCTGCTCTGGGTACTCAGTGCTTGTTTAATGCTCTTGTGAAATTGTGCAGGTCTTGGTAACACTGGTTACTGCAACCACCACTGTGCCTGGGCCAGCTTTGCTGGGATTGCTCTTGCTGCCATGGTCACATGGGTGGCAAATCTTAGAAGAAAAGAAATATTAGAAGAAAACCCCTAGTTTTCCTGGAATTAATGTAAGAGAAGATTGTGTAGGAAGTAATAGAAGAGATGAAGGGTAGATCTAATTGTTCTCCCACACCATGTCAAGATTTTTCAGAAACCTTTATCCATCTTGAGGAATAACTAACAAGCAAGTAATTACATTTATTCAAGTTTGCTAGCCCACTTTCCCAGAGGCAAAGTGTCATTTCCTAAATTATTTCATTCATAAATGCTTAAATGATTAAAGTAATTTCACACAGATGCTGAAGGAGTCTATTGTCATTGACAGTACAACTTGTCAATGAGAAAGGAGAGGGTAAAAGTTTCAAGCTGTCAAGAATTGCATTCAATCTACTTCTGGCTCTGCTCGTGTTCAATGAGGCAGTTTTTGCTGACTGAAGTTTTTCTCTAGTCTCAAGGCAGTAATGTTGTGGCTGTGAGAATCTGAGAGAAGCAAAACCCTTTGGAAAAGGTAAGGGGTGATTTTGTATTGTTTGATGTAGCTGGAAGAGGCAGAGAGACTTTCTGAAATCTCTTGGTGGGACTGAATGGAAGATGCATTTCTTGGCAGTAACAGCAGTAGGATGATCCCTCCTTAACCTGTGAACCTGCCCCAGATGCCTGTCCCTTGTGGAAGAGCCCTGCATGGGAGATCTGTGTGTGTCAGGAAGTCTGGCAGAGGTGCTTAGGCGTGGCAGAAATGAGAATAAATGGACGAATAGCAGGAATTGTCATATAGTCACTGAAATACAGGGATCAATCTTTAAAAAAGGAAAAGAAAAAGAATTGATGTCTCTAATAAAATTGAATCCAGGTTAAGCAAAGCATTGAAACTTGATACAGTCCCCAAGTCCTCTTCCTAATCAGCTGCTTGCTGTCTTGTGTCTCCCTTTGTGCAATTTCATATATTAGCTCTCCTATTACTGTGTGATCTTCCAAGGTCGACCACACAAATTACTCAAGGAAAAGCCTTTGCTCCCAAGGAGGTGATTCCCCCTTTGGCAGGCTGGTGTTCCTGGTGGTGCTGCCAGATGTGGGCAGATGTTCCCGGGCTCACAGAGCACAGGCTGCTGCTGGACACGTGTCCCTTGCCTTGGGAGCCTCTCCCTGCCTGGGAAGGGGTGGTGGCATGGCAGAGGTGCCAGCCCACAGCCCCACAGCACAGCCCTGAAATGCAGGAGAGGCCCAGGGGAATGTCATCAGGCTGGGGTGAATATCGCTTACACTTCTGGCAGATCCCCTTAGGGCTGTTATGATCTGATAGCAGGAAAATGGGAAGTGCTCTGGTAAGAATGAGGTGACTGAGAGCAAGATTGTGACCTGTGCAGTTGTAAGTGTGCATTTTCTCTCCTATTATGAAAAAGACTTATCAATACCTCTGAGATATTGCTGTCTTAATACCTACTTAACTGCCATCAAAATATATTTCTTCAATTTCTGGATACATATATATATATATATTAGGCTTTAATCCTTGAAAGTCATAATCAATAATTTTGTCAAGAGAAGAACTTTCTGACTTGTTTATTGTTGTGAGATACAAAGCTAGGAGTTTTTTTTAAAAGGATTTCTTGAGGGAAAAGTAGCTAGGGTGAAATCTCTTGTGTTTTAAAAGTAATCCCTTAGGAGTACAGTGTATAATTTACAGACAGACATGGCTGTAGCAAAGATGAAGGATTCATAATAAAATTGAGTTTTATAATTTAGATTTCAGTTCATTGGAGTGCAAGTCATTCTTCTAGGACAAATAACCTTTTTAATTACTTACGTGTACAGTTGTAGTTTGAGTCATGTACCATCTCATGTTTGCTGAAGACATTTTTCTCTTCTGAGCAGAAATCGTATCTAAAGCAAGAAGCTGCTTTTATCATGGGGGGTTGTTTTGATTGGATTTTTTTAAACTTTAGTCATGCTTTTATGGTAATTTAAGCGAGTTTAAGAAGTGATTGATGACTTTTAAAGGAACAACATTCCAGGACTGTGCATTTAGCTTAAATTTATTTACAGTAAATTTCAGTCCCAGGCTTTTCTTTGCCTTAGAGAATTTCTGTCATTGCACTTTCTTGTCAATGACTAGCCACAAGCCAGTGTTGTAGATGAGTTTCAGTACAATATCAAAACACATTTTCAGTTCCTGTAAAAGGCTGCAGAAACAATGATACCTGCATGGCTGTGTTCCATTGTCAGAGGCCAGCAGCCAACATGGAACCCAAGGCTTGAGTCCCCAAGAGCAAACCCACAGGTACAGATTATCTTGAAAACATCAAGTTAGTTAAAGCACATATTGTGTCATTTAGTTGCTTTAGTAAATGAGGAAATCTGCTATTCTTTTTAGAGAAGTTGTCTTTAATTGAATTTCTCAGTGGTTTTCTTTGAGATATCTTCTTGCTCATGAGGCCTTGAAAACCTTGCCAGAAAAAGTAGCTGAGACAGGTATCACTCAATGATTGAAGAGCAGATGATAAATATATTATAAAGGATTTCTGCAAGCTGCCAGGGAAGCACCACAAAATAATTTCAGGTATTGTGCTGGACTGTGCTAGTTTTGCTCTTGTGACTCTGTGTGATATGACAAAAGGCAAAATTGAAAGTAGAAGCCAAGAGTGTGTGTTTTTTAAATAAATATTTCTCTTCTGATCTGCATCCACTGATTAAGTCCTTACCAGAGGCACTGCTTGCCTTACCTCTGTGATGGAGCCATGTTACTGCAGAAGTGACAAAAATTTTGCAGAGCAGTCCACGACAGAAAGACCTAAATGAAGAATAAGTGTAAGGAATCCACTTTGCTGAGCTGGTGATCAATATAACAGCAAAAGATGATGAAATTTGTTGTTCAGTATGCTATTATTCAGATGAAGTCCCAAATATTATACATCTCTTGGGTGGTGCTTTGCCACTGATTCATAAACTAACATAGCTCTTGCTGAGAGGCTGATTCTGTGTCAGTCACGTGAAATAATCTTCATTCTGCTAGCTATTAAATGCTGTATAAGTTGCAGGATTGCACCTCAATTTTCAACTTATTTCCATGGTGCCTGGTTTGTTGGGTTTTGTGATTTCACATCTGAGCTCTAGCTTAAGAGGTAAATTCTCAGGGGATCATGGCATTGTGAATACTTCAGCATGAGATGCATGATTCAGCAGCTTAGCTAATAGTTACTTCTGTAACTTAATGCATTTTTATGGTTTACAGTCAAAACAGCTATTCCCACTGGCTGCTGCCTCCCAGGCACCTACAGGACAGTGACTCATTGAATCTTCATGGCAGTATTGAAAGAAATACATTCCTTCCTTTATTATGACTAATCTTCAGGAGAATCAGGCCAAAATTTTAAACACTTTACCTATCGTTCTTAGAAAGTATGCACATATTTAAAGTGAAATGTGATCTCAGTAGTGGTAGTACACACAGAGCTGTGCAATATGCACAAAATTGCATCATCTCTGGGAGGTGATGCAGCTTAGTGGTCTGGTGAGGTAGGTGCAGAGCTCTGAATGGAGGCTCTCTTGGACTGAAGTCCATGGTTATGGAATCCAGGGGTGCAGTGAGCATAGGCTTTCCATTTTCTGCAATTAATTTTTTTTTCTAGCAACTTATTAGGAAAAGTCTGTTTCAAATAAAGAGTGTCTGTAAGAGCACAGGGTTTCGTGCTTTTAGTAAAGCCTGGATGTGAGTCACCCTAAGCAATTCCCTCAGTCTTTAGAGATGAAGACTTAGGGGCAAAGCAAAAGCTAAAGACAAATGCTTCTGAAAATGCCTAGGGGAATAGCTGAGTCTTTGTATCCTCTGCCTGATAAAACATATGCACTGAGATGATGTTGGTAAAATAAGATGATCACGGGCTAATTTTGAAACCTGCTTTTTGTCCTACTGACATAGCTCATCCTCATCAGGATGCCATTCCCTCTCTTGGCAAACACAGGGAGGTCCAACCCTGCAGGAAGCCACGGGCTCTCCTGTCAGCTCTGGGCATTTCAGGTGTGGCACGTGGGAGCATGAGCCATGAACAATGTGGGAGAGAGATTTTCCTGAGTTTGCAAATGTCTCAGCAGAGAGATTTCTGTCCTGTTTTCTATCCTTATCAGATTTCTGACTTCCAAGCTTTTTGGTTTGTATGGTTTTCCTCCCAGACCATGGCTCTTCCCAATGTCTGTTCAAGTGGCACTTTGGCACCCAGACTCCCCGACCTGTGCACAAGTGAGGGGCTCACTCTGGTGAGGAGAGGAGAGGCTGTGTGCAGCAGCAGCAGCAGCTCAGGCACCTTCTCAGATGCTGCCAGCAGTGCAAGGCACACTCCTGCAGCTGGAGTGGTCTGTGGTCATACAGGTCTTTGGCCAGGAGCAATTTCCTGTGGTAAACACAGGGCACTGAAAGGTGATTGTTTGGAAGATATCCTGAGAGCTGTAAACCCTGAAAGTCATTTGGAGAGGCATATTTCATTTTCAGTTCATCATTTAAAGGCCTAAGGACTTTTTTTTTTACTTTATAATCCTCTCTTCCAATTTAAACTTTCTGGTATTCATCTGTAGATGAATCAGCTCCAACCTTATCTCAGTCCAGGAGAAAATCTGTAGCAGATGCATCACACAGTAGCAAATGATTTTAGCTAAGCTACCTGGTACACTTTGCTCTCTCTTTAGCACAGTCATGTCCTAAAATGGCACCATGACTTTTAGAAGCTGAGAGAAAATTTATTAACCAAGTAGGAGCTGAAGACTAAAGAAGAGATATTAAAGGCAGATAGATCCCCTCCAGAAATCCTGCCAGGTAGATGTGACTTGTAAGGTGTATTAGAACCACAACAACAAACCAAGGAAAGCTTCTAAAAACAAGCACCTAGTGGAAGAAGGGTACTTTTCATAATTTCAAAGGGTAAGGTCTGTTTTTATTTGTTATTTTACCCTCCTGAGCAGATGATAGAACCTGTAGAAGCAGCTGGTTTGAATCAAGCTTAGCATTTCTAGGTGTGGTAAAGGATTTCATTCCTCAATCCTGCACTGGTGGATTGCATTTATATGGGCTTACAGCTGAGCTATTTCCAAGAATCAGCCCTAACCAAACATTTCAAAATAAATTGAGCTGCCATTATGCTATGCTCCTCCAGAGAGCTTGCCATTTTCCTGGAAAGTTGTCATGCTATTAATTTTTAAATAGCTAATATCATCCATAAGTAAAGCCAATGTTAGTTGCTACAGTATTACAATTAGGTCCACTACATTTTACAACTATGTGAAAGCACAAATATGTAACCCCAAATGCAGTAAATTAAAGTTTTAATTTAATTTTCTAAAGTTTTAAACAGATATTAGTATTTTCTGTTAGCTAGTTTTACCCTTCAACTGCTTTAAAATGATGTAATAAAGTTTCATTCTTGTGATTTGCTTTAAAGGGTTTGAAATATGAGTCAGTCTCTTTTCAAGATACTCATATTCCTATGAAGTGATCCCAGTTTGGTATCAAAGGTAAAAGGGCTATAAATCAGTCCTTTTGTTTCAGTTTGAAACATGACTTGTGCTTGTCCTACAGAGCCTGGAAAAAAACACCAATTAAATCTGCTACTCTGGAGGGCTCATGAATTTATTTCTAGTGTTTTCTGATGACTTCACAAAAAAAAAAACCAAAAACCAAAAAAACAACAACAAAAAAACCCCACCATCACCAACAACAAAAAATAAAAAAACCCCCCAAAAAAAACCCAACCAGAAAAAAAAAAACCAACCAGTGAACCCAGTAGGACAGGATTTACTATGCTGTATTAAAAGTGCTTATGAGTGATAAAGGCAAAATTTCCAGAGAAGTCTCTAGCTGCAAGAAAGTGTTAGTGTAAATACATCAGGCCTTATGGACACAATGGGAGAAAAAGAAGAGTAAGTAAAAATAAGTTTGAGAGGTTTGAGGGTGGAGCATCTTCTACATCAAGCCTACAGACAGTTGATAGTAGTTAAGGTGTTTTCCCCAAATAGAAAAGAGAAATTTGGTTTTGGACCACAGGATTTCTGGCTTGTGTGGATCCCCTGAATGGACAAAGGAAGTGACAAGGTTTTTTCAGTAGATCTTTGGCAGCAATTTTGGATGTTACAGAACCCAAGCGAGACATGGGGCCAGGCAGGGCAGTACAAATGGCTGTTAGTGTCCACTGAGGCTGCTGCCAGGTCTGCTGGTGGCACCTCCGTGTCCCTGTCGGCCACCTGGTCCATGAGGGAGAGCAGAAGGGAGGGGTGGCAGCAGGGGCTGCTGTCCAGGATGTGGCACAAATGAGCTGTGCCTCCCTTTGTCCCCAGTCAGAGCTGTCGTACGCTCAAACGATGGCCTCCAAAAGCTGTGCCAGCTGGTAATTCCTGCTTCTCCTGGGTCCCTCAGAGCTGTGCTTTGTTCACAGAGCCCCACTGCAGATGATCTGCCCTATTTAGAGCCTGGCCTTTAGGCCAAGCACCTTCAAGGGCGTTTTGCCTGTGGGGAAGCTGTGCTGGAGCCCTTGGCAATGTGGTGTGTGTGCTGGAGAACACTGTGAAGCAGCAGCAACATGTTTCTGCAAGAGCACCTAGTTCCAATGAGTACTGCACCCTTGGAGGACATAAAATAATATATCCCTTTAACTTTGTGGTGATTTGATCCTCTCCCAGTGTAGCTGCACTTAATAAAATAAGAGCTAGCCTTAGATCTTATACGATCTTTTAATGTCATGACATTCATCAATAATCATAAGACATGTAGAGGTGCACACAGCTTTATATTATAAGATAAGAGGGGGAAGCAAATAATAAACATTGATAACCAGTTTTACTTAATTTTACTTAATTTTACTAAATTAAGTTTTCTTGTGGTGGATTTGTTTTCCTCCCTGTGCAGTCAGGTGGTTATTTGGCCAGTTTGTTCTCACTAATGCTGATATAAAAACTCACACCTTCAATGACAAAAAAAAATGCCTTTGTAGCAAGTAATTTTGTGTTTGATTGTAAAATGTCAATGTTTTTGTAAGTGATGCAAGTAGTGTTATTGTGGCAGTATGGTGTTATCTGCTACTCGTTCTTGATAAAGGACATTTCTAGACAAGTTTCAGGTATCAGCTAAAGTAGATTCAGGGTTAGGAAAACAAATGTCTTAAATTTTCATTTAGAGTTGATCTCTTTTATCCACAATATGATGAAAATTTCAAGCAAGTTTCCAATTTGTGGTTCTGTCCTAAATTATTTCAGTCCCATCTTCTGAAATCCTGATTTAACACAGACCTTGCCAAAGAGATCAAGGAAAAGTATACATAAATAGTTTTCCATAGTGAACATGCTCTGCAAGGTATATTTTTTTGTTTTAATTTTAATTAACTGCATCTCAGTTGTAAATATTTGCAATGAAAATCTAATAAAGCTTGCTTGGGTTTGGTTTTCATTAACATTGCAAAACTAGGAACAAATGAATAAACATGCATAAAAGGATCATGAACTGTATTGAATGTACAAGGGATTATGTCCAAGGCTTTGAGCTCCCTTAGATTTCTGATCTGGCCTGGTTATGGTTTTGTAAATGCTAGAACCTGGTACACATTTAAATACACCAACCTAGGAAATTAAAGGTTTATAATAATAGCAAGGAAACTTTCTTAATTTTAAGATTCTCTGGAGATTAATCTTAAAACTTTTGTCACAAATTAGATCGAAACATGGAGAGAATTTGGAGTGAAAGTAAGAGAGGGAAAAGCCAAAGGACTTTGAGACTTGTTGGCCTTTGTGACTCAGACAACCACCTCAAGTCTTGTTGAAAAGTGGCAGTGTAAGGATATAAAGATGTAAGAATCATGGTGTCCAGAGTAAAGCCCAGGCTGTGCTTATAGTCAACTTAATTTTTTTTTTAAGTTTTAGTAGGGACATGTTCTGTAGATATTTTTTCCACTTCTGGCTTCATCAATGTGCTACTTGGGGAAACCTTCACATATTTTTCTCTACTTCTGCTGCTATGCACTGTGGAAATACAGAGACTACTTTGGAATCCAAGGCAGCAACATCTTTTTTTATAGTAGCCCTGCTTAACTTTGCATCAAGAAGTCAAATGAGCATTTTTTCAGCTGGCTTTGAACCTCTAAGTTTCTGTCTTTCATACTGTTTAAAGCTTCTTGGCTGTTACTGCAAACCCACTGTCCTGGATTTAGTCTTGCTGTCTTTCACAGCTGGGTTTTAACATGTTCAAGATGAGAATTTCATTATGGAACCTTCACGTTTGTGGATTCTTAACACAAATCCTAATAGTGATAGAAAATTAAAGTGTGCATACCCATAGCAACAGAAATAGTACAGCCACCATGAAACGGGATGGCTGAAAGGAACAGGGTTGAGATTGTAAAAGCAGTTTGAATACACACATGATTGCCTTTCAAGTGACTTGATGTGGTTGTGCCTGTTTTCCCTTTACAAACCTTTATGCTTTTGAATTGGCATTAATGTTAATGGAAAGCAAATTCTGAAATCACATGTGTGATTACTTACCAGAGCTGAATTTCAAATACCATGTGTTCTACTTGTAGGAAAAAAGCATTGCCAAATGTGGAAAAAAAAAAATTCAGGTGCTGATAGAACTATATTTCACGTGTCAGGTCCAAAGATTTTGCTCATTTCAGCCTCCTTCTCAACACATTCTTGTGCCTGTCCAAACAAATATGCAGGTTAACACACTACAAAGAGGTTTCTATTTCATTTTGACCTCTGGAACCCCATTTGTTTATTTGCAGGGCTTCCTCTACAATAGAAACCAAGGAGCTGTTCCCTTCTCCATGGCAGTCAGGTAAAGGTCAGCTAAAGCTGTGTTAATTTATAGGGATCCATGATTTTACCTCACTCTGCATGAACCCTAAACTTACATTGGAGAGGCACTGAGCTCTTTCCAGAATTTGTTCTGAAGCCATTATGCTCAATGAAAGACTTTCCTTTTTCCTTTTTGGACATTGGCTCAATATTTTGAGCTGCTTCTGTTTCCTTCCAGCCCATTTTCTTAACCTAATTATTAAGTGTCTTCATAGCTGCATTATCACATTTGAGAAAGGCACTAAATAAATGAAGATAATAACCCTGCATTTTCCTAGTTTTTTTTCCAGATATATTAATTTCAGAGGTATGATGAGATATAATGAAATTGTAGTTAATGCCTCTTTAAAGATGATAATTAATATATTGTGATTGCTTTAAAGAGTGTGTGAAATACCTGTTGCAAGGTCAGAATTAATTTCTTTAATCCCAGGTGCTTGGTTAAGTTGTTTTACTCTAATCCTCTGCAGAGGTTACATGTAGTGGGCACCATACTAAAAGAATGAGACATCATATTTGGGCTCACCCAGCCCTTAGTGTTGGTGAAGGTGCAGTTACTGTAGCTCAACAATCATGGAGATTTCCCAGTGCTCAGCACACCTTGATACCAGATTCTTCCACGTGCATGAGTGTGGCTGTGGAAGGCCTGCCCAGCTGGGCACTTCTGGGTCAGAACAGCAGAGGGAAAATACCAGCACTGGTCACCCGCATAATGTACTTTATTAAAGGTTTTCTGCATCTTGATTTGTGCAGGCCTTTAGCCTCAAAGGAATCAATCCTTGCCTTCCCATTCGCTCAGATGTTTGCCTACACATGACCCTGCACATTAATTAAAAAAAAATCAAAAAATGTTGAAGTCACTTCATTTGGAATAAGGCTAAATTTAAGGCATAGATCATATGTCCAAGATATGCAAATGTTTGAAAAATAAACACCCCTTACCCCCACACTCTGTGGCCTGGGGAGAGGGTACCTATTCCTTCATTTCCTGAAGGTGCCACAAAATATATTTCCACAACTCTTTCTATGTATAAGATGGGAACACCTCCACAGTATTATCACTTTTTAAACTTTTTTTCTACCTCCTTATCATACACAAAAGCTGGTTGCCCTGGTTGGCTCCAGTGGTTTGAAAGCTGCTAGGATGCACTCTAGGTATCCCAGTACCACCCAGTTGGGAGGATGTCTTTTTGTAAACACAGACTGCTGTAAAAGTAAATTTAATCCTGTTGCAGCTGGATCTTCAAAGGCAAATATCTTTAGAGGACCTTTGGTGCTTTGCTGAGGTATTTGCAAAAAGATTTCTCAAAGCACTTTAAGGATGAGCTAAGGAGAAGTCTAACCAGTGACCCAACCGTATTTATTTACATTTTAATGCTCCTAACGTGATTTGATGGCACAATGTTTAATAAGCAGCAGCAGTTTGAATTTCCTGGCTCGGCCTGCCCGAGCTGTGGATATTGGCCTGTTACACTGTGTAATGAAATGAAATGAAATGAAATGAAACCTGAGCTGAGGCATCAGTGCCGGGATCTGTCACTCCTGCTGGGGCTGGGGGAGGAGGGCACTGGCTCATGATGCTGAGCAGCTTTCACATCAAGAATGTGTTACAGACATTACTCATTGCTCATCAAAAAAAAAAAAAAAAAGGAGTTTTAGAAAAAGATGTTGCTGATTTGTTTGTGAAACAGCCAGCAGTGCAAATCAGGGTGCTGGTGCCTTGTGAAGCATTCAGTGATTAAGATAAAGCAATTCTGGAAGGACAGTGTAGATGTAGGGCAGCTAATTATTTGTCTGTACTAGCTCTGTCCTGTGATGACAGGATGGAATGTTTTCAAAATTGTTCAGTTGTTCCACCTCTTTCCTAGAGGCACAAAACACTATTTGGTGTAGCAACTTGAGAGGGGTTTTTCATGTCTCGTCTCCCTCTCACGCTTTCAGGTAAAAGGAAGAGAGTTGTCAAATATTATCTGTAGGAACTGAAAGATGACAATTAACATTTGGATCTGGTAAAATGCTCAGTACCTCATCTATTGTTTATTGTGTCAGCAAGTTTGTGGACATTTGGCATATTTTTCTACCTTGGACTTGGAGCCCTGTACAGTTGGATTGTGTTGAAATAAAAGCCTTTTGAATTAAATGTGAAATAAAGAGCTCAGTAAGAAATGATGAGGCTAGCTAACTCCATCAGGTTGTCTTATCTCTTGCTTAGATTTTGGTTGATTTATGAGGACTGGTCATTTGCTGACCCAGTAAATCAACACTGAATCTTTGTTTCATCTAGCTTATACCTACATCCAAATGTCTGTTATGTACCTTTTCTAGAAGTTAATGGCATACATCTTTCATCCATGGAGAGACTGAAGCCTGGGGGGGGGATCATGATCTTTCCAAGGTGATATACAAAACTAATAGCCAGATAAGATACATGCTTTATTCACATATTTGGTTGTTAAAACTTAAGTGCTGAAGCAGTTGTGGAAAGTCTTGTTTTTGTGCAAAGTATTATAAATTACATTTTGTTACTAGATTAGCCAGAATAGCCTTGTGATTTATGCATCACATCTATGAGCCAAGTTCTGGGAAGAGTGAGGTTAAAAATAGGGCAGCAATAATGAAAAATTGGAAGTAATATGGGCAGGGAAAATATTATATAAAAATTCAATAAAAGATGATAAAAGAAATTTAGGAGATGGTCAGATTTGATTTAAGAACCAGGAAAAAAGGAACTTCTGAAAGAAAGGATATCCTTTCTTGTTTGGTCATCATCCTCCTTAGGCTTTTTCCTTGTTGAAAGATGTCTTCTAGCATACAGTGCTCTAACTGATGCATTTCACTTTGTGTGGGTAAGGTTGGGGGTACCAGCCATCCCCAGCCCCTCCATGGGCATCACTTGGGCCGTTTCTTGTTGTGGATTACACAGAATTTACATGCTGAAAGAAGCCACGTTGAACCAAAGGACCCTGATGTGCTCATAGAAAGAGCTCAGCTCTCTGTTTAGCTTCTGTGAACATATTTCCTTGTGTTGTACCTTGTTCTGTGGTACTCCTTTGGGGGAAAAGCCAAAAGGGAATAGGAGAGAAGCCACAGGGCTGTGCATCCCCTATTTCAGAGCGGTCATGTTGTTCTGGAGCTGTAACTTGCATTGTGTGTGCAGGTGGTCCTGCCCCTCTCCCATGTGAGACACAGAAATGTGCTGTGATGGTGCTCTGCAGGCAGAACTTCATGCAAAGGAAACTCCTGCTGATACAGGGTGACAAGGTGAGCTATCTTTGGGGTTTTTTTACTGCTCTCATGCTGATATAAAAGGAGGAAGAGAACACCTGAAGTAATCAAACATGGCCATGGCTATAAACAGAAGATGATGGCTTTTGGCAAATCAGTAGAAGCTTTGCTTGTTGTGATTCCATGAGGAATTGTTCACTCTGGACAAGACGCTTTGACATGAAGCATATTTTAAAAAATATAAACCCAGAGCCATTCAGATCTAGACATCAAACCAGGTCCTACTCTTCCCTGAGAATTTCTGAGACCCTGCTGCATTCAGGGGTGTTGCACACAACTGCACACCTCAGTTCCTATGGGCTGGAATGCAGAACTGATTTCTGCTGCTACATTTTGGGATTAGTATAATTAGAAACTTTTTTCAAGAGCTCCTTCCATCAGTTCTTTAGTATTACAATGCCAGTGGGTGTGCTCATTGACTGGAGTTAGTCACTGACTTCTCCCATGCTTTTGCTCAGCGAGGCGAGGTGCTGATGCAGCTGCTGCCTGCTGTCAGAGGGGCAATTGTCAGAAGTTGATTTGCTTGTCTGCTTCCAGCTAAACAATTCTGGGATGGCTCAGGATGAATTTTCAATGACTTTACCATCTCCGTGTTATTTCTTCCTTCTTATAACTATTTGCACAGTTCCTGTTCTGTGGCAACCAGCTCCATTAGCATTCCTTATTTTATTTTAATTCAGTATAAATTCCTTTACAGATTTTTCTGATGCAGATCATTGCTTTTGTGATTCTGTAAGCATAAGACCAAATAGAGTTATGCTGGTAGAAATACTTCTGAAGCTGAAGAACCACTTTCCCTTGTTTAAGTTAAATTGAAAAAAAATTATCATCCCATCACCTTGTTAACTCTGTATGAATGCCAATAATAAAGTTCAGGTGTGTGATTGAAGAAGTTATTGTGGAGACTAGTAAACAGCTCAGGCAGGGATTGCTGATTTTCTTTTTTTATTCAAATATGCAAAGGAATCACAAATGCAGCCAATTGAGTGCTGGTAGCAAAACTGTATGAGAAACAAAACATGAGTTGAGAGAATGAGTGCTTTTGTTTGGTAAAGTAATGGCCTAGAGTTGTAACCAAAGAATATTTCTCCTGTTGTTTCATACCTCTTGTATCCAAAGAATAGGAGGATTTCTGGGACTTCAGTTTCCCTGAATATTGCACTGTTGTTCCAGCGCCTATTCAATAAAGTCTGATGCTTCCCAAAAGTGATGGATTATTGCACATGTGCTGTTGATTTCTGGATATAGAACAGTCCTTGGCAGAAGCATTCAATATATTGCATATGTGCCCTGTGAGGGTATGCATGTCTGCAGTCAGTCTAGGGTTTCTGCCAGGAAAAGGCTGCCTCATGTCTGGAAACCCCAGACAAATTCCTTACAACTCATCCAGATGAGATTAGAAATGGGGAAAAAATAATATTGTAAATTCTTAGCAAAATAAGACCACAGGAGACCCAAAGATGTTACCTGTTGTGCCTCTTTGATGGAAAATGAGGTCAGTTATGCCTATGACATTCCTAATTAAAGTTTTGTAGCCTGTCCTAAAAGACCTCCAGGAAAAGTTTCTCTAGCTAGAACTTCCCTGGGCAGCTCATTGCATGTTAAACTGCTCTTAGTTTAGAAAGCTTTTTTCCTAAAGTTTCACACTAACCATATCTTTAGACCTGTTTTCATAGATCATGTTTTTCTGGGCTTGATAATTCTAGTGGCTTTCTCTTTGCCTGGTCCCAGTCTATCTGTCCTGTAGTCAGTCACACAAAAGAAGGGATAGGGATGGAGTTAAACCTCTGCTTTGTGTATCCATGTACCTTGAAGCCTGTTTATGGTTTGAGTATCACAATTGTCTTCTTGGTTTTTTTTTTACTACAGAATGGCATCATTGATTCATATTGATTTTGGGATCCCCTGTAAACACTGTGATTTTAATTTTAATCCTGTCTTCCAAAATAGTGGCAGACTTTCTATGCCATGTTACCTGCATTTAATAACACGTGCTCATCCATCAACAAATCATCAGTGATGGATTTTCAGGGCAATGGCATCTGGAGTTGTTCGTGCAGCCCTGTTTGGTACTTCTCTCCACTTTGGCAACATGCAGGTCAATAATCTCCAGGCAAAACTTTTTTTGTCATATGGTAGTTTGACATAGACCAAGCTTCCCAGGTTTGCATGTGAGGGCATCAGGGCAGCATTCAATGTTTTAAGTTAGAGCCTTTTATTTTGTTACAGAAGAAAATTAGACTGGTTTGGCATAATTTGCTTTGAAAAAATCCATTTTAGCTGCTCATAATCTTCTTGTTTTATTCCAGGTAGTTACAAATGAATTGTTTGTTCATGAATTTTTCCAGAAAGCTGCAGTTAAGCTGCCTAGCCTATAATTTTCTTGCTCCTCAATTTCTTCTTTTTGATAGAAGGCATTAACTCTCCTTTTCTGTTTTTCAGTGGCCTTACCTGTCCCCCACATGTTCTTGAAAACAGCTGCTTCAACTAGTTGCTCAGGTAAAAAGGGATATGTGATATCCCTAGGATTACACCAGAAAAATACCTGACTCTATAATCAAATTATCATCTTAACACAAAAAAAAAGCTCTGCTAAACCCTGACAATTGGCTCTGTGTGAGCTCAGGCATTTTGCAATTTCTCCTGTAGCAATCTCAGAGTGGTTTGTAATAGCTGGAGGAAGAGCACAGTCTGCCTGGTGAATAAGCTGCCTCCTCCCTTTGTCTCCTGCAGACCATCTCGTTGCCTTTAATAGCTTGCTTTAAATTTCTGTAGTTTCCATGGCAGCTAATAATTTATTATTGAGCTAAGTATTAATTGCTTTATAATTATAAATCCAAGCAGCATGCTGGCACATCTATCTGAAAACTTAGGCACTAATTCCTTTCATATTGATCTTCCTCCCTACTTGATCTTTTTGAATTCATGAATTGTTTTATCTCACCTCTTAACAGTCAGTAAAACTAATCCAAAGCCTTTGTGTCGTAACCCCTTTTTGAATTCTGCTGTTGAAAGCCTCCCTGACCAGCAGAGCACTAGATATAAGCCCCTTTGAATGCCTTCATATAAATCCAGCAGAAGAAGCTGCTTTGAGAATGCCCTTGTCCTTAAATTTGTGTGTTTCCTCTGCCTTTTCCTTAACAATTTCATGATATCAATTATAAATATGTGATCATAGTAATAAATGTGCTTTTATTTACATATATAAATATTTGGTATTAACAGAAAATATGCATATGGGCAATAATTTTCTTTTCAAAATTTAAATGAAAATTTTCAGTGGGAACTATCCCAGATACTGACAGAAAGCAGGCACTGATTTTGTGGCTGATATGTCGTTATGTTTCCTGTCTGCCTGTACAATCTATTGCCTACTGCTCCTAGCCTAAATGTGAGCTTTTAGCAACTGTACTCTTTGTTCTGGATTCATGCATTTCTTGGCTCATGACTGGGGTCATTGGGTTGAGAGATAACACAAATAATAAGAGTAATCATAAATAGAGTAGGATATTGATGTGGCTGAAAATTGAAATATGCACTTTCTGCAAGTGACAGAAATAGTTTTTCCAACACAGTAATATTTTCAGATAGGCTGAGCTGTTGATAAATGCATGTTTTCCTACCTGAGAAGTGCATTTCTCATGCCAAAACTGAGAACCTTTTTTATTTAGTAACAGTCCTGTGGAGCCCAGTGATAATGCAATAAATCAAACAGTTTTGTTACATTGTGTAGTTCTCACAAGTTAGATGACTATTTAATCTTTGTAGGATCTCTGTCTTTAAAAAAGAAAGACAAGCAAAGATTCCAACAGGTTTTTTTTCTTTTTCTTCAGAGTCAAATCTCCTGGCTGTTTACAAACCACAGCTCCTGCCATGCTATTGGAGCATTAAGTTTAAAACTGGAGTGTTTCTAGGTAAATAGGCACAACATAATACTGCCCATGAGTGATAGATCTGCCTTTGGGATTATGGCACAGATCATTTCCAAGGCATTTTAATCTAAAGCATCAACTGTATTTGAACTGTTCTCCTAAGGATGCTGAGATGCTCTAGACACAGTTGTTCCTTATCCTCACCTATCTGGAGATTAATCTTGCTTTAGGAGACACTGTGCTCCACTGCTTGGCAGGGTGTCAGTTTTGTGAAGGCACTGTGTGATTAGGCTAGAATATTTAGTTAAGAAACAAAAGCAGTCTAGTCAACAGTTCAGTAGTTATAAATCTGGGTGTACTGTCATAATAAAAATAAAATAAGTAAATATAGGCTTCATCTTTTTCTAAATTGATTTTTTTCATACCTGCATGAAAGAGAGACAGTGGTCTGCTTTTCTTGTTAAAGATCTTCACAGCAGTTTCTCTTGGAGGTGTTTTAGATGTTTCTCCAGGTAAATAACATTAAACCTTTCTGAATATTTTTAGTGATGCTTCATAGAGAGTTAAAACAAGCATTTTCAGTTAGGTTATTTAGTAGTTAGAGAAATCTTTTCTAGAAGGAGGCTTTGGTTTTCAAAGTATATATGATTGTTGTATTACTTGCTGCATATTTGTTTTGCAAGACACACTGGTTTTGGATGCATGCTTCTGCTTTGGTAACTTTCTCCCTGGTGTGCAAGTTTATGGAGACTTGTAGGTATGATGTGGGTGTACAGAAAATTAATTGAAACTGTTTCTCTATTGTTCCATACCTGCATGGCAGCTCACATCTCTGATCTGTTGTTCTCTGCTTCTGGAGGCTCAGCTATAACATCAAAGGGAGTTTTAAACACCATTTGTGTAGCTAATTGTTTAGAATTGCCCAGATGTGCTAGTCAACTCAATTCCTTACCCAACAAACTAGAAGGCAAACACACCTGGGCCTTTGACCATGAGCTATGGTCAGACACCAAACTCTGGGCTGATTGCTGCCACTGCAGGTGGTCCTGGTTTGGGCTCAAGGAGGTCAGGTCTGGTGGCACAGAATTTACTGACAAACAGCCAAGGAGGAGCTGGGATCAGGCACATCCAGGGCCAAGTGCAGCTGCTCAGAGATTGTTCTGCTCACTGCTGGTGTCCATCTGAACCAAGCTCTCACCGTGAGTTTTTCTCTACCATGCCAGAGAATTTTTATTTTGTGAGGCCACTTTTTGTTTATTACCATGCTTCAAAGCTTTACCCTGACTTTTCTCCTTGTCCCAAGTGACTAAAAGGGATGTTCAGGCAGGGTGACCACTCAGCCTTTGTGTCTGTAGCTGCTCATAACTTTCTTTTTTGATGCACAGCAAAAGCAGATGGATGGCATCACTGCTCCATCCATTAAGCTACACACATAACTTACGTCTTTTCAAAGTGCTGCTTGCTTTTTTAATCATTAGCACTTATTTCCTTATGGTGCTTTCTTCTCCATGGGCTATAAAGGATGGTTTTTTCACATTACATTTTAATTTTGCTGTTAGCAGGCCTGGTTGGGAAAAAGCTTTTGTAACAGTGATAAAAAAAATGTGTGCAAGACAGCACAAATGACATGCAAGCTTATTCCATGAGGTTTGCTTAATTGAAGATAAATAAATTTATTATCTTGCAATTACTGTGGCTTGTATATGTAAACAGCTTCCCAGCAAGTTTAGCAACTCAACTCAACACGCTGCTGTTGACTTGGCACCAGGTTTTACTTCACTGTGTCTTAAAAGCTTCTTGGAGGAGCTTCCCTCCTGGTTCTCTGGGCTCTTTGATATACAGACAAGATAGATACCATGTAAGGATCTTACAAATTCTTCCACAGAAAACTCAGATAGGAACATTGAGGTAGAATAGCAAAACAAATAAGAATGTTAGTGACTAAAATGCAGCTTAAAATGTTTTCTTTTTTCAATTCAGACTATAATTCTATTCTGTGAGATGACTCCTAATTGATAACACTGATTAGCTGTCTTTTATTGTTATTATTTTCATAAGAGAAGAAGCACATGGAAGAGAAGAAATCACTCACTTGGGATTATGGGAAGGAGCATTGTTGAAATGTGAAACTGTTGTTGGAGCTTGGCAGGCTCATTCTGCCATAATTACCCCATTGACCCACAAGTGAACTTACTTTACTTTTCAAAGAAACAATTTTGGAATGTTTCCTGGGAAACATTTTGCTGTTGATGTGTGAGCATACAGAGCAAGATGCTAAAGATATTTCCAAACTTGTGGCTGAGCATTAATGCAGCTCCCTCGAGGAGCTCCACAGCCACTTTGTGGTGCATCACATCTTTGAGGGGAGAGCTTTGTGTCCTGAACAGATCCTGTCCATGGGCTTGCTCAAAGCTGTGATTACTTCTGGATTTTTAAAATGCAGTCTTTAGTGGATGTGGAAACTTGGGAGCCTGATCCCAAGTGCTATCCAAGCACTTCTATTAAAGAGGAGCCCAACACCTCATAAACATGAACAGAGATCTTTAAAAAACCCCACTGATTTGGTGGTGTGAGGTTTTCTTTGTTTTTCTTCCCTTTTATTAATCATATACCTGGAGACTTCTTTCTCCCATTCTTTTTTAAGGCACAGACCCAGTTGCCTTTGCTGGCACCTGATCCAGAACTGAGCAGAGAACTGTCCTGCATGAGTGAGCTCCTAAACCTGTCTTTAACTGTTTGAGCCACTACAAACCAGGACACCAAAACAGGGCCATTTAATGATCTTCCAGTCTGCAGGGTGAGCAAGGGTGAGCTAAAAATACAGTAGCATGAGTATTTTTCACCCAGGCCTTTCAAGAAATTCTTAATATTTCTGAAGAGTAGACTCCTTGTGGCTACTCAGATTTGCATTTTATGCTAGCAATGAAGCCTTTCAAAAGACATCCATGGAGAAGGAATAATCCTGATAATTCAAAGATGAATTATATTTGATTAATTTTATAAATTAAATTATATTGTAATATAAAAGAAACGGGCTAACATAGAGGTAGTTCATTAAATGGAAAAAATTCTTAATATACTAATGGCCTAATTGAGGAATTAATTGCTAATCCTTCTTTGTAACAATTCAAATTTCTTTCTTCCTTGACATGGTTTTGATAAGGTAGCTGTGGATATTCTTTAGTGCTGCTTATGGTGACATTTTTTGTTGAACTAATTTTTAGAATTGATCACAAATACGAATATTGGTATTAGATTCTATTCTATGGGGAAGGTGGCAAGAGGAAAAATTGTTTCTGAATTACCAAAGGTTCATCTTGAATACACTTCCCAGCTTTCAATTTTATTAGGGTTGTTTTTTCCCTCAGAGTTTAAAAAGAGAATGTTTCTATGGACAAATACTCTGCTTCTTCAGAAAATGCAGCTCTCGTGTAACTTTCATTTCGTTTCCTTGCCTGCACAATTAAAACACAAACTCGAGACCTTTTTCTCGGCACTTCCATCCTCTATTTCTCATTATGCCTCTTGATGAGATTTTTAGGCTTCACAGAACACCGTCTGGGCAGCTAATCCGATGCAGTGCTAAGATCACAGCACTCCTTGTGTAATTCTTATTAGGTTAATCAAGAAACTTACTGAAGCAGGAGGTTTTTCAAGGCCTGCCAAATTTGAAGCGATAGATCAAAGTTCACAGCCCTCTGACCCTTCTGCCCTAACTTGCCTCAGCAAAGTCCCCATGAATGGCCTTATTGTGAATATGGCAGCATCCAGAGCCTGTACATTTGCAATTGTTTAGGCTTAGGAGGGGCATTGTGTTGCCACTGATGAAATGCATTTTCTTTTCTCTTTCTGAAGTGTAAAGGTTTTCACCTCCGTTGCCCATACAAGTGCCCTGGCCATCACAATAGCACTTAGGTGCTCCTTGTTCCTGTCGGGCTGAGCACCCAGTTTTATGACAGAGTGCAATTAAATGGCTCAGAAGCCAACATTAGGAAAACAGCAGCGAAGAACAGGGGGAAAGCTGAATTTCCATATGGTCAGCCAAGCAAGAAGAACAGCAGCATTGTGATCTGGAGTAGATAGTTTGAGCACTATTAAAGAGACATCTATTCTTTAAGTTGTCTCCTGAATGCTGCTGCGCTTCTTTGATTATACTTCTTCATGGTCAAAACCTCTTCCTAACACAAATGCTTTTTGCATGGCATGGCTTCTTTGGTGTTATTAATATAATAGCTAGGATTACTTTGAACAATAACACTAAACTTTGGAATGGAAATCAAGTAATTTAATTAAATGAAGTCTGACCCAGACAGGCCAAGGGAAATTTGGTAAGGTTGCCTTCATAATATTCTGATTTACTATGTTCTTTTTCAGGGGAAATTACAAAATGAAGATTGCACTATAACTGGAGTAGAAATGGTAATTGTCCTTCTAAATAGGGCCTGAAATCTTTTTGGTAAATCAAATTGCGTTCATTTATGTTTAGGTTTCGGAATTAATTTCCCCAAAAAGTAACCTGTGACTCCCTGGAGTCAGCAATTTGCCAGCCAGAAGGGTTAGAAGTTCTTGCAGCCATATATTCTTTGAATTGCCCACAGCAGCCGTTTGAGTGCTGAGATGTAAAAGTTAACATCTTGGTCTCAGATGTGCACATTGCTACAGCCACTGCAGTGCTGGAGTGGCCTCTCTGTGCTCCCAGGGCCAGTGGGAATTTGGCTGTTTTGAATGTGAGAGGTGCCTTGGAGATGAATTACCAGGGTCTGTGCTCTTGCATCGTCACAAGAACACTCTGAGAAGTTTACAAGTGACACAATGCAGAAATGGACAAGAGAGTGTGTGAACAACCTAGGTTTATTTGGGGGGTTTTAGATCTATTTCTCACTGAATTGAAAGCAAGTGCTTAGGAACTGCATAATGCTTATTTCAAGAGCAGTTAACTCGAAAGTCAGTGAGTCAATTCTTGTATAAAGCTAAAATTATCAGATATTTCTGAGAAAACCTTTAAAACCTTTACTTAGAGTACATGAGCATGGTGTCAGAAATTAAAGGAGTTCATTAAAATAAAGTGAGAGATGTTCAAATCACCAATTTACTTACATTGGAGTGTCAATTGATTGAAGCAGGGTGTTCATTTACAAATCAAACAAAGAAGTTCAGGCAATTATGGTTCTCCCCCTTATTGCAGGAAAACATTTGAAAATCTGACAGGCAGTTGTTTACTCAATATGAGTATTAAATTCTCTAATCTTCAAATTTACAGGAAATCACTGTATCACCTGCAGGAAGTTCTCAAGATAAAGACCCAGTGGAGTATTTTGGTACAGTCAAGCTGCAGTCTGCTGCCTTTCAAAGAGAAAAAGTGAAAGGCAGGACTGATTAAAAAAAGATGTCTTAGAGGGTTCTAAATTTTTTCTGCCCAACTCTGTCTTGACTACAGCTTAATTTTAAAATGCATCCTTTTGCCTGCCACAACCAAATCGATTTCCCCTCAATGTATGAAACAGAAGTGTCAGCTTCATTTGATCCTTCTATATGGAACATTAAGGTGTATTACTGTTAAATGAGACCAAGTTTATTCTGGTGGATTGCATTAGCACAAGAGATGTGACAGGTACGATGCCACCTTGGGAAGGAGTGTGTGTGCAGAAGAGAATACTGTCATCACTCACTGCAAAATAATGCAGAATATTACTTTATGGATGGTTTGAAAAACTGACAGAGATAGTTCAACCTTTGTGTCAGTCAAGTCCTGATTTAAAACTTCAGTTGTTGGTATTCAAGGACTCAATTACGCTGCGATCTTTCATCTTTTCCCTCTTTACAGCACACACAGTGCCCAGGCTCCACTTAATTATTTTATTTTTTCTTATTCTTTCTTTGTGCTTTTCTCTCTAAGTAAAAGCAAGGAGGGGAAAACTTCTTTCCAGCAACTTTACTTTTCATTTCTGTTACATCATTACCATTTTCACAGTTGTAATTCCATGGCGTTTCTTCCTGGCACAATCTCACTTGCTTAGCCAGCAGAGCCAAATGGGATTTACCAATTTACTCCTGGAAACTAAATGGCCTAATGTTCCTCTCTGGTTATCTACCCTTTCAGCTGGTGGGATATATGCTCTGCCTTCTGCCTGCTTAGTGCCCTGTAGATAAATTTGAGCAGAATTTCTTTAGCTGTCAGAGTGATGGATGGGTGGTACAGTGGAGCCTGCTCAGCCAGAGCAAGTGGCTGCCTTTGCCATCCATCACTCTTCCTGCTGTCAGCCCCTTGATCAGGGCTGCAGAGCAGGTTCAGGCTTTGTCTAGGTCACAGTGCCACAGAAAAACAATTAGTTTGTCAAGGATATACATATTTTAGCATGAGGAGATTTGACATCTGAAATACTGTTGTGTTCTGTATTTGATAAATCAGATTTTTGCTTTGTTTTGAAGTAGGAGCTCTGTGCTTAGGGGAGACTGAGTGTGTCGCACTGGGCATTCTTGTAGTTATAATTGTGGGAAAGAAAAGTGTGTGATGCCTTAGAAAAAAAGAAAATGGAAAAGCAGCATTTGATACCTGAGCACTGGAGGCAGATATGTATTTTAAAATGGCTGTTAAGAACACCTCTGGCCTTTTAAAGCATTTAGGATTTTTTCCTACCGGTAATTTTTAGTAACTCTGATTCTTCTGGGGTTTTAGGTCATTCTCTGGCTTGATTTGTTGGCTTTTCCAACTCGCCAACTATTTGTGAAATAGGAAAGTACAGGACTAAATTGAAGTGTTTCTTCTTACTTGTGTTGTATTTCACAAAGGCCTGTGTTTCTCTGTATTTCATTACATTCCATGTGTTCAGCTGGTAACTTAAGTTTCTGCTCTTAACTTAAGTTTCTTCTCTTGGCAGGATTTTTAATTCAGAACAGTCCTTAATGCCTGCTGGTGACCTTAAATTTTTTTTCTTTGCATTTAGAGATGCTGGCAAGAAGAAAGGAGAGATACCCAACAACTTATTTAGCTGTCAGTGAACCAGGTTAGCTGCTGGAATATTCTTTACCTTCCAGTGGTTTTCACTGTTTTTTGAGGGGCTTTTCCACAGTTTAGCAGGAAGGACTTGCAGATATGCCCAGGTTCTGCTGGGGACAGCCCCACGGGAGTGCTGCCCACTGCTGAATGTGTGGCTTTGCTCTGGAGGAGCTGGCTGCTGTCACCTGCTGGAGAAAGCCTGGGGTCATGCTGGGAAGGAGAAACACTTGTGATATGAGCATGACTACATCAGTATCACAAACCTGCTTTTTGGGCATGAATCACTGCAACAAAAGACAGTCACAGTAGTGGAGCCTTGAGGTTGTCACAGGGGTTACAAATGCCTGATGCCACCCCTGGTGCCCTGTGGAGTAGGGGAGCACCAGGCTGCACGTGCTCTGTAGCACTTGTAGGACAGGCTGGGAGTGGGAGCAGGACCATCCTGGCTGAGCTGGCACAGCACTCCTGACCCCAAACAGGACCTGGCTCCTCTGTCCCCACAGCTGTCATGCAGGACTAGGTATGGCAGCACGCAGTGCCTGTGAGCTGAGCAATCTGCTTGTGTATCTGTGCCAGTTATCTATGGCATGAGCTCTGGTACTGAAGTATCAATGGTATTCCCACAAGTAAATCGGTCGTGTTTAGCATTTCAATGTCCACAGAAGGTGTAGCAACATCTTGCAAATTAAATGGCCTTGCAAAAAACTACCACGTTGTACGCTGAAGTGGGAAAGATATTTAAAACCATAGTCTTCTTCCTGAGCAGCTCATGTGGCACAGTGGAACTCTGCAGAGACAAAGTGCCTGTGTTCTGGATATGCTGAGCGAGTGCAGAAATAACTGCTCCTTGTTCACTAATATTCCTGTTATCTATCACCAGCCACTCTCTGTCAGCTGGAACAATTGTGCTCACAGGATCGTTTTCTTAGAAGTCTGCTACATATTTATGTTCAAGTGAGAAGGATTTCTTCCTGGAGCTCTTACCAGTGGGATTGGTAGGGGAAAATAAATCTTTGCCAAATTTGTGTTTTTCACATTTTCAAGTGATCAGTAACATTTGTCAAGTTTCTGGATAAATGCAAGTTGTCTTCAGCTGAGAAAAATTGCAATGCTTCTCCTCCATAGCTAGGGTAGGAGTCATTTCTGTGTGGATGTTGTGCAGACAGCTGCCTGGATGGCTGTGAGAAAGATGGCATGGCTCAGGCTATGTTGACATATTTAGAAGGAATCAAGCTCTCCCCACACATCTGTGTTTTAATAACATTGCTTTTTCCAGTGTTTCTTTGCACAGTGGAACAAATCAGAAATAGCCACTGAAAATGAAGGCAACAGAGGATCTTGTTCTAGCAACAGTGTGTTTCCCAGTCCTTTTCCAAACCTTAGACAACTGCTTGTTACATTATCCTGTTCAAAGCTAATATCCTGCTCTACTTGATTTGTTGCTGTTCTGTGTCACACGTGATGCATTTAAATCACGAGATCGTCATGACATGAACTTTGGCTTGGACCTAGAAGTATAATATACAAGTATAGAATAGACATTATTTACTTTCAGGAAAGAAGAAATTTGGCAGCTGGCTAGGAAAAGATGGAATTTCTGATTATTTGAATAACAGTAAGGGCAGGTTTTCGTTACTAAGAAAGCATATAGACATTTCTGTTAACATGCCCATAACAAGGTAGCTTGTCATGCTAATTTAGTACCAGGAAAGTGCCTACATTAATGTAGGTGAAAGTTGTGGAAGAAATTTAGTGAAAGAAATTTAACCTGCTCCTGGTCTATCGAGAGAGAAAATGAGACTATAATCCCAAAATGAATTAATAAATAAAAATCCACAGTAGTGGAGAATAGTTAATTGTTTCTTGCTTCTCATAGTTGAAGAAAGTTTATGGAACAGGCTGACTGAAGGACTCTGATGGGGGTCCAAGAGGAGTGATTTGTTTCTAACTTCCCCTCCTTTCAGTAGGAGTGGAGAATCTGTGTTCTGGCAGAGGTACCAAGAGTATGAGGTCTGTGTCTGTTACAGGAGCTGAAAGCCATGCACCAAGTTGAGAGGTCACAATGCATGCAGTAAATATTTAAATATGCTTTAAAACAAGTGCCTCTGATTTTAAAGCCTTTTAACATCTTATACAATAGTTGGACAGGATAATGATTCCTGTGTGCTTTACTCATCATGAAAAGTGCTGAATGAAAGCTCAGCTGGCTTCTATTTTATCCTGTTGTGTGTCTGTTTGGTTGCTTCACAAGTGGGTGTTAAATTAGCTTTATAGGGAGACCAGGGCTAATTTCTCTGAATTTCTGCAGCATAATAACCTGGGGAAGTATGGTAACCTGGTCAGCAGGGTGATGGGTGCTCACAGGGCAGTGAAAGAATTTTCCATCTCGTTTCAGTGGTCATAAAGTCACATTAGAATAAATATAGTAACTGAGGGATAATACTGCCAAAGAAAGGGCAGTTTTAAGGAGTAGATTACAGACCAAAAAAGAAGGAAAAAATTTGTAAGAGGGCATAAGTATCCAGTATAATAAGCACAAGGTATGTGTTACTCAGTAGCTAGAGGCTGGAGCAGTTGTCTCTAACAAGCCCCTGGAATGGCAGAGTTATAAGATTCAGGTGTTTGGCATGTGGAGCTGAATTTTCCACCTTAAAATCACTTCAGTGTTTTAAAGCTAGAAAAGACTTCTATAGCCTTGTTCATGCCTTTTTTGTATCAAAGAACACTGATATATTCAGCCTATCATCTAATGTCCAACTTATTTTCAGTATCAGTTGTTCTCTACCAGTCCTTGGCCAAGCCTGATAGTTCCCAGTTCATCGTCAGGAGAGGTGAGATATAAAAGTAGTGCAATGGATGTGTCCTATATATTCTGACTTTTAGTGGCTCCCCCAGTTGCTCAAAAGCTTTTCTCTCCAGGGCCCTCCTATGAACATGACCTTCCACAATGCTAAATATTAAAACAACTGTTTTAAGCTTCATGTTTTAGTTTTAAAAGCAAAGGAACAAAGTGGCAGTGAGGGCCAGCTGGCAGGCTTGCATAGCAATGCGCAAACCTTTCCCCTTTAGACACACCAGAATTTAAATTTGCACTTAAATCACGAGTCAGGATGAGTTTGAGCCTATCCAAGAACTCATTTATGCACATCACAAAACCACCGCACAAATTGGTACGGTACTTTTCATTTGGCAGTCATTCCTCCAGAGACATCCAGGACAGAAATAGCAAGGGTACTGCAGGCCAGATATTTGCTGGCAAAGCTGCCTGTGGTAGAAAACTTGTTCAGCACCTGCCTGTTTGTGCTCTGCCTGGCTGCCATAGCCTGTATTACACTGTTGCATGTATAAAGACTGGAATAATCCACATTATTTAGGAAAAATACTGGCTTTTGTTGTTTAATCCGAGCTAAAATTTTAATTAAAATTTAAAGTGAGGGAGAAGACAGAAAAGAACAGCAGGTCTGGGCAGAATCACTGTTTTCAGGATCTTGTAATTTCTTGGGACACAAGGTTGGAATTGGTTGTGCCAAGCAGAGCACTTGTTCCTCGTTTCCAGCTGAACAAATCTGAGTTAAGGTTGACAGATCACCATGTGGGTGTGGAGATGTTGGAATTTAACAACTCACATATTATTGAGATTTTAAAACCTGAAATATTTGCTAATCAGCCTCTTTACTTCTGCTTGCCCAAGTTCCTGTCTGATGATAATTCAAATAACTTTCAAGTGAACTGTCTGCTGCCAGGAAGACATGTGAATTGTCAATTAAAAGTAAAAATTGGAAAGCAGGTCAGGATGATCTTAAATCCTCTTGAGGTCTCCTGGTCAATGCTGGGAGACAGATCTTTGTAGCCTCATGAAAGAAATCTTCAGTGCCAGTTTCTTTTTGTGAGACCCCAGAGCAAGATGCTCTCTGTGCAGCATGAAGACACTGATATCTGTCCCTCGTGTGAAATATCTAAACTTGTGTTGTCAGAAGAGAATGTAGGAAAGAACCAGGTTTTACCTGGTTTTTTTTTTTCCCTGAAACATGAATCTATCATTAAATGTTGCCTGGAAAATTGATGAGATAGCTGAGAATCTTCTTTTATACATATGCTCCCTCCGACACATTGGTGTGCTTCACCTTCTGGAGAGCTAGAAAAGCTCCAGGAATTCCTCATGTTGGCACTGATGGTAACATGTTCACTGGCAAAAATATTAAGCCCAGCTTTGTAGAAATGCTTTAAACAAGTGTAGAATACCTTAGAAATGGAGAAGCCTGCAGCCAATATTGATTACTGTACCAACAAAATCTCTTACCAACCTGTGTATAGGATCTGTTGCATGGAAATTGCAATCCTTTAATTCTTCAAGGCTTTGCATCTCTCAGCAAATCTACCCTTGCAAAGTCTGACAAAATAGATTGGATATTCTTCTTTTTATTTTTCAGTATGTATACAATCTGTAAGCAGTTTTAGTGTGTATTAAGAAAAAAGAAACATGATCCATTTTGGAGAGGAATTTTATTTTTTTTTTTTTACAGCAGCCTCATTCGAAACTTTCTTGAAACATAGATTTATAATTAAAGAGGCTGAGGACCAGGGAGAATCATAGAATAGAACAGAATCATAGAATATGCTGAGTTGGAAGGGACCCATCAGGATCACTGAGTCTGGCCTTGCACAGAACACTCCCACCATGTGCCTGAGAGCATTGTCCAAACACTTCTGAACTCAGAAATTATGTGCACAAACTAAAATAATTAATATTCCTAGAACCCCTCTTTCTTTTTTTTTTTTTGTCCTGTGTACATCAGAACTACATCGTGCTCAACCCAGAGCTCTCATTTGATGAAAAAATGAGCAGTTTCGTGTTTGTGATGAAAAAATGAGCAGTTTTGTGTTTGTGATGAAAAAATGAGCAGTTTTTGTGTGCTATGTCCAGCTCGATGCTGTTCCTGGAAGTGAACCTCGTGCTCCCTCTGCAAGGCCTGGCTTTCCACGGGATCAGTTGGACCCAGTTGTGTTGATCTGTGTTAGTCCCTGCTCTGATTGGAGCAGGGTTTTACTCCTGGTGATCAGCAGAGTTCCTGCTCCTTTTTGGACTCGGGAATCACTGCAGCGCTAGGCTGCTCCAGCAAGGCGAGGAGGTTTTAGCTGTAATTACTGATGAAAGGCTGTAATTTGTACAGACACATTGTCACACAGCTGGGGGAACACTCCCCCCAGCTGGACGCTCACCAGGCTGCTCTGGCTGCCTCCTGCCACAGCCCCTGGGTGTTGGTGGTTCCTGCTGGCAAGGAGGGAGCTCAGGCACTGCTGTTCAGGTTCTCTGCTGTGCTCACAGGGCACAGGCTGGCTGTTCATTTCAGTAAAAACTCTTGCCTCAGCTGCCATCATCTTCTTGAGGCAGCACGGATCTCCAAGTCCAGCCTCTGCCATCTCAGGCTGAAAAAAGATGCACTTTGTGGGGGAGATCTGTGAGTTTAAAATTCAGATTCCCTGATTTTTTTAGGGTTACAACAAGCCAACTGCTGTGTTAGTTACACAAAAGGTATATGTTTTAAGACAGATTAGTAAGCCTGTGTGCATTTTTTTTTAGTTTTTTTTTCTTTTTCCAGACCACAGTGGTTTGTGCTCAGGTTTTCTGTCACGGTTGCCTGCAGAACCCAGGGGTCCCTCCTCTCCCTGCATTTTCCTTTCCGTACCATGAACTGCCTTCTAATATACAGCTACTTTCTCAGTTTTGCCTCTGGTCTGCTCTTAGTTTCTTCAGCAGTTGCTTGGGATCCTGTTTTTATGACGTTTAATATGTTTCATTAAGTGAACTTTTGAGGCAGCAAAAGTCAATGGAAACTCCTGATGATTTCCCAGGGAGGGGATTGCAGACTCTCTGTGTAGACATACCTGGTGTTTTACAGAAATATCTGTTGAGTTATGAACTACAAGATTGTAATTTTTGTTTGTATTACTATTTCCATAGACTAGACTAACGACTTTTTGCCTTATTCTCAGGTTTATATAGTTGTCTATTTTCTGTAAGAGAGGCTGTTTCACCAGGACTCTTGGGTAGGAATATTGTATTAGGTAACTGACTTTTTGTAACAGAAATACCTTTCTCAAAAGTGGTAACAATGTCTTACAGGCTTTGCACTTAGCTGCAGTGTGATGTGATACAGATTTTATAGTAAGGCTTCAATGGCTTTCCATATCTGAATCACGTAGATGGGTACTTCAGTCAAACATTTTTCTCACATGTGAAAGCAGATGGAGAATTCTTGTTTTGTTTCATTGGTTATAAAAGGAAATTAATTCTTTTACCAGTAAATGATTGCAAGAAGCTTATTCATGCTGTGGTTTGAGCAAGTACATGGAAAATATACCAGTGATGGAATTGCAGCCTTGCTTTGAGTCCTGCAGCATTTGTGGGGTAAGGGGTTCTCCTGTAGGATTTCAGTGCAAGAGCAATGAAGGTGAAAAGAGAGAGGGGAAAATAGATAAAGTATAAAACAGGAGAACAGATCATCCTTGAGGATCTTTTGAAGATGTCTGTCTTGGCTGGTTCTCCCGTGTCTAGGTTAAGCTGAGTTTTTTCCCCTTTCTCATCTTTCCAATGAGACATTAAGATGTCATCCCCAGCTCTTATAATTTAGGAATTTCTTCTCGCTGACCAATCTACTCTCTGTTTCTGTCTCAGGATAGAATGATGCAATTGTTTCCTTCCTGGTGCATGACTTAGAGTATGCAAAATTCATGTTGCTCTGCAGGGACATCTGTACTGACATAAAAACATGACATAAAACCACCAAGTGTGCCATGTACCTGTTGGTGTCCTCTACTCTTGTGTGTCCCTGAAAGCCAAGTTGAGGCTTCTTCCTGAAGTTACTGAGATAGCTTTGAGAAATGGAGTTTCTCCAGTCATGTTCAGATCCAGATCTCTGTTTATTCCAGCTGAATGAATTATTACCATACTGCTCAATAGTTCCCTTTATTTTAGTGAGTCAGGCAGGTATCCACTTCTGGCTGGTGTTTGCTGTTTCCTTGTTTGGGTGAGGAGATCTGGTCACTCTAAATGGATGGCTACCTGGGTCTGGCTGCTATTTTCATTTGTTTATTTATTTATTTACTTATTTTTGCAAGGAAAGATTTTGCTGTGGCATCCTTTCTTTGTTTTCCATGCAGAATTTGCAAGATTTCTCAAACTCAGCCCAGAAGTTCAGCGGTGGGTATGTGCCTAAATAGCACATTTGATACAAACCTCACTAAAACAGTGAAAAGGGGGAAGCACAGGCCATGAAGGGTGCAAGAATGTGCAGCCTGGCATGTGATAGCCTCTCCAAAGCTTTTATTTTAGACAAAAATTTAGGGAGTAGGACAAAGATAAGGAAATATCAAGTCTTGACAGTCTAACCTCTGACAGTTTTGGAACACTATGTGGGAAGATAAAGTGATTGGAAGTAGGAGTAGGAAACTCAAGAGTACTGCAGATGAGGAAAAACATTGGTAAGCAAAGCTTGGTGTGGTATCAGCTCAGCAGCCAACGTCTTGGGGAATTATCTGGGAATCATCCAAATGTGTGTGAGCTGGGAGAAATAATGTGTGCTGGCAAATATAACTCCTCAGGGTGTGAGAGGGTTTGTGCCTATCTAAAACAGCAGGGAAAATGTTTTACACCCATGCTGGGCATGGCTGTGTGGCTGCATAGGAAGAAGCTGTGATTGCTGAGCTCCTTTCAAGACCAGGCCTTGGGAACAGAGAAATGCTGGTTATTTTTGCAGATTGTAAGGAGTGCACTAAGGCTATTGCCAGTGCCAGGACCAAACAGCACAAAAGAGAATTGAGTTATATATAGATAAAAGCATGTGTGTTTAGAGTGTAGATTTCACTGCTCTCCAACATTCCTGGAGATTTCTTGGGTCCTAAAACTTTGAATACTGGCAATGTGGTCCACAAATTACCTGGATCTGCAGTGAGAGCAGGACTATTCAGTGAGGCTCTAACTCAGCTGCACATCCAATCTCACTGGTTCAGCTGTCTTCCAATCCTGAACTCTGTGCCAGAATGGAAACTATGAGGAAAAAAACCCCAAGAGTGTCATCTGTTAAGAGATAAGTTTCGAAAGTATTGTGTGTTAAATACGGGAGAAAAACCTCTCACTCTGCTTGGTGGCTCTGTGTCAGATGGCACAGAGCAAAGCAGACTCACAGCAGATGGACAGGGACCAGAGGCAAGTAGTAAAGAGAATAAAAGAAAATTCCAGCTATGAAAGCAAACTGAAAACATTTGGCTTTTGTAGTCTGGACTTGAAGAAGGCTTAGAAGATGTATGCAAAAGGCTGCTGTTTGGAGGAAGAGAATAATCTGTTTTTTCATTTCTTTTTGGGACAGGACATGAACTGATGAGCTTAAATGAAAGCAAAAGAAATTAGGAGTTAAATAGGAGGAGAAGTTTTGCAATTGTTCAGGATAATTTGTGACTGGAATGGATTGCTGAGGGCTGCTGTGGAATCACTTCAACTTGGTGAGGTCAGACTTGACAGACATCTGCCAGGAGTGCCAAAGGTGCTGATGCCTGTGCCTGGGAGCAGTGAGGTGAGCTCAGGGACTACTTGAGCACCTTCTTCTCCTGGTTTCTTTGATATGCATATTTGTATTTTCCTTCTCACACTGCTATTTTCGGTGGCACCCTGCTCATCCAAAAAGAAATCTTATTTAAAATGTTTGTTTGATACCTACTTCAATCAACCAGCAGGAAAACAAATAAAATGTCTGGTTTTGTGGCAGTTAGCCTGAGACAGATTTTGCTACAGAGACCAGCTTCAGGGCTACCACAATTTTTAAAACATCTGTTTTGCTGTGGTGCAGCAGGAAGCAGCTTCTATTACACTTTATCAGCAAAAATTCAAATCCCTAAGTGACAGGGCAGGCTCAGAAGGAAAACCAGCTGTTGACGAGACTGTGGTGCGTGCACTGTGGGCCTCAGCAGAATCAAACTTAATAAGAAGGGAAAGCAAAGCATCTTTTCATTCAGCTTTGAGGGAAAATGCACACGGTCCCAGATGATGGCATGGATTTTTTTCAGCAGTTTGTGAGGGATGTGCTGCTCAGCAGTGCTCTGCTGGCAGCTGTCAGTGACCTGGGGCAGGGCTGGGTTCAGGGCTGAGTTTGGGGCTGGGCTCAAGGCTGGGTTTGGGGCTGGGTTCAGGGCAGCAGCTCTGTGTGCCACCGGGCTGAGGAAGCAGGGTAGGGATTCTGCTTGCATAATTCATTTCTGCTGGATAAAACAGAACGGTGACTCTGGCCAGCTCTGTAATTCTAACTGGGTGTGTTTCATTAGAGCACCAGGGCTACAGGAAGGGAAAAGATAGGGGGTTGTGGTGTAGTCACACTCTTTAAATTGCTGGTGCTCAAATACTGAGCACTGGTTCTGTAGTACTAATTAAATTTTGCTTGATTTTCTGTACTTTCATTTTGAAAGGAGTTTTTGTTTGGGGTTTTTGCCTGCATTCAGATCTAGAAGGACTTGTTAAGGGGACTACTGCTTTTGGAGAAAAGACACAATAAACCATCTTTCTCTTTTTTTTTTTTTTTTTTTTTTTGTTGTGTTTTTTTTTTTTTTTTTTTTGTGTATGTGTGTCAGATCTTGGGCTATGCATTGACTTTGAAGTGGAACACAACCAAGATTCGTCGCACTGGAAATGTGATGTTAAGTTGCTCGTTCCTCTTCAGTAAATGGTGAGGGGGGGGAAAATGTGTGATCATTATTTAAAAAACAAACAAAGCTGGAATTCGTGCTACAAGCAGGGTATTTATAGTCAGGGGTTTCTAGAGTAATATTAGAAAAAGGACTGCATCATAACATTGGCTCCACTCCTTTGAGTTCCTCACTGAATCTGTTTGAGTAACAGATATTCTTTTGAGACAGTGACTTACTTAAAAAGCATAGGCATTAAACTGCAAAAAACCCCTCAAACCACCCAACCAAGTATATCAAAGAAAAAAGCCAAACCACTCAGCACCAAATAACAATCAAATAAACAAAACACCCTGAAGTCATTAACTAATATGGCTACAAACTTGTATTGCAAGAATGCATAAGATTGCCCAGATTTGGTGAGGTGTCTGTGTACGTGGATGTTAATGAGCTGAGTGAGCTGAAAAGTAAACAGGATGTGCCTCATTTCCCCTGATGAGCTTTTCTGTGCAGGATCCTGGAATTTGCCTTCAGGTGAAGTGTCAGAGATTGTGCTTTCCCTTGGGAGAGCCAATTCTAATTAAGCAGTATACAGACAAAATCATCTCTTTGTTCTGCTTTTACAGAGAAACACTTGAATACCAATTTTGGCACCGCATCACTGCTGAGGACAGTGGCACCTCGCCTGTGCATCTCTGAGCTCTGCACTGTGACCATGGCATGCAGGAATGGGTACAAAAATGGTTTCCACAAAAGCAGCAAAGTGAACTGAACAGTGGCTGAATCTCATTACTTTCAATTTAGACAAGGCACAAATAATGAGGATTTGTTAATTAAATAGTGTGTTGGTGAATTTTTTTAACCTCGTGAGGTAAACGGCACCCTTAAAACAGTGAAAGTTTTTCTAACGGGCATATGGAAAATCTATCCGAACAACACAGACCTTAGTATTTGCAACAGAAGAAGTTCCTTTAATTAGATGAGAGTTGTAGCTGCTTAACCTGAATTTTATATGGAATATTTTCCTAAATATTTCAGGAGTTGATGATGTAGTGTGGAGCAGCACAGAGAAAAACCTTTGTATAATTTCGTATGTTGGTAAATGAACTTAGGACTGTGTAAAGATGCAAGGTTTGGGTTTCCTACATGTATTTGCACATCTGGATTCCAAGAACATCCAACATTCAGTTTTTAAGTACACTAGAAAGAAAAGTAAAATTGAATTTGGGAGTATATCTGGGTTTAAATTTGTAGTTCCTTTCGATGTATTTTATTTGAGGTGAGCTTTTATGGCAAAGGAGGGGCTTAGTAGCCACAGCTGTACATTCATTGAGTGAGGCTGATCTTCTTGGAGCACATTTCTTGGGATAGGCTTGTGAGATAGTGTACAGTGAGTGTGGTTACACATAAACCTGCCTCCCTTCTCAAGAACAGTGTAGCAGCTGGATTTAGAGCACGGAACTGGCATTAAAGGGAGATTTACTGATTCGTGGGTTACCTTGCTCTCTCTTCAATGGCATGCTTGAGGCAGTGATTCATTCTAGAAATGTTATTTTTTAGACACCTGTTTGAAACTCACCCTGCAGTTGGTGCCCAAGTGGTTTTTGCATTCCTTCAGTTTTTTATGCAAGTTCCAGCTCAAATAAATTCCCAGACTCTAACATGTAAATTCTTCAGACACATTTAATTTCAGCCTTTTGTTTGTTACTCAGTTACTATTTTTTCATAACCAGTAGAAGTGTATAGTCTCATGTGTTATTTTAATTTTATAAGGAGGATACTCCTGATATCTCTTGATTTGAGACTTATTTTACTAACGGACCTTTTGTTTACACAGTGAGATCAATGAGATGCAATTATTTATCAATGTGATCACAAAACAGAAAAACACTTCAGAAAAATCTAGCAGTATTTGATTGTCCAACCTTTGAGATCAAAATTTTGAGATTTTGAAAGACTGATTTATAAACAAATTGAGATTTGTTCATGAGAATGGGATTTCTGTGGAACCTCAGATGTTCATGATTATTATTAAATGTTCCTCACTAAGGAATGAATTGTTGAATTCAAATGTAAAAATGGGGAGACTTTTCTCTTGTAATTGATCACTAAATCATGTTCTTGATCTAGGAAATTCTCCTTGAGTAATCCTCTTGTAATCACAACTGCTGAGGCATGGTGGGTGATGGGGTATTTCTGTCCTCAGCAGTCAGGTAGTGGCCATCAGCAAGCACATAAAACTGCAGGTCATCCTCCTGAAGTGTAAAAGATGTCAACCCTCTGCCAGGCCTGCAGCCTTCCAGATGTTCAATATCCTTGTCATTGTTTAATTTAGCAATCCAGGCAGCTTTGTTGTATGGGTTACAGGGAGATAGCATGCAAAAAGCACAGCAGCAATGCTCTCCAGCAGCCATTGTGCAAGTTGCATATATTCCTTAAAATGCCCCCAGAAATGACAGAGCACTTGAAGCTGAAGCAGAGCAAGATGTTAATTTGGTGAGTATTCCTCCTCTTGGCTTGAGCAAGATGACTTGGCAAACATCTATCAGCTTCAGGCTTTGTTCTCTGCTCCTTTTCTGTTGTCAGGCATACAGTAATGCCAACGAAGAACTGAAAAGCCACTTGGAGTAATATTAGCTAATGTGATGTTGGCAGAGTGAGAAATCACCACCGTTCTGCTGGCAAAGGACATTTGTTTTGCTTCCTTTTATTACTCCTGAAGTCTCACTTTGGGAAACAAACGGAGTTATCACTGCAGGAATCAGACATGCTCAGTTACAGGAGAGACATCACCTCTCTGGTTCAGGCATATGTCACCTGCACCCTGGTGGAGAACTTCATAGCTGTTTTTGTAATATTTGTGTGTTTTCCAATAGACTTCCTTCCTAAGTGTACTGAACAATTTGTAATCTATTTATTTTCTGTGTCCCAAAGACTCTTTCTGCACTTTACTGTAACTCACTGCTCCTCTGTGTTTTGGTGTAAATGTTTGAGGCTGGTTTGTTTAGTTTCATTTTTCTCAAGCACGGATGTTGTTCTAAGTGCAGTTATGAGAGAGAGAGTTAATTAGGCTTTGTGGTGGATTGCTTTATTGATTCTACAGACCATTCACTCTGCAAAACTGAAAACATTCACAAGCATGATTTAGCACCATAAGGACGATTAGTAAACATCTTGAAGAGCTGTCTTTTAACCTGAAAGGTGACGTAAGTAATTCACAGACCTTAAGCTGCAACAGAGGCACCCCTTGTCCACCCTCTCAAAAAAAAAAAAAAAACAAACCAACCAATGAAACAAACAAACAAAAAAACCAACCCCAAACCAGCCAACCATCCAAAAACCCCCACAAATAACTTACCTCATGAACAACAGCAAGAAAATACCCACCTGAGGGACTGATGAGATTAAGAAACGTTGTGGCATCGGTGTTTTTTTTGTTTTTAAGGTTTTTATGGGGGTTTTTTAGTGGTTGAAATTTGTGGGTGACATTCATGGAATATAGCTAATATAGTTAAAATGAATGTAGAGGAATGAATAGTGATTACCAGCTGGCTAAAATCAGAGTTTGCTTAAGCTTAAGGTCGCGTTGATTATAAGACAATGACAAGTATGCATTATCATCTTCATGTCTGAGATAAAGAGGATTTAGTTTGGATCCAAGTGAATGAAGGAGATTTGGAGTTGCTTGTGTCAGGGAGGGAAATATCTGACAGAGGCTTCTATCTGTTGTGTATCACAAACAAAAAGCTCAAGGTGAGTGTGAATAGTGGAAATACAGGTTCAGCCCAGGACCTTACCCGAGGTATAAGGACCATTGTGGGTTTACTGCAAATCAGATAAAACTAAACTTGGAGGAATGCAGGCACTTAGGGAAATTACTGTATTGTAGCTGACCCTCAAAACTGATTGCAGTGGATCCAGAGGAATCTCTTCCTTATGCCACAAGTGTCTGGGCTACAGGTTCACTTCTGACTAGTGCAGTGAGGAACAAAGCTTTTTTGGTTTATTTGTTTAGGTGGTGAAGAAACAACAACAGCAAACCCCCTTAAATAATTGTTTAGATATTATCGTTCATTTCAAATTCACTGCTGCTAATTAAATTGTAGATCTAACAAGCCAGGAGGTAAATTTTGGCAACGTACTAAACCACAACAATTATTAATGTAATTAAATTTAGTTATCTGGGTAGATGAGCAGAATGGTGCATTTAGTATAGCAGGAGCGTGTAGCTTAAGCTGTGTGGTGTAATGGAGTATAACACAAGGAAAAGTCATCACTTTTTCCCTTGAGCAGAACAGCAGCAGGAGGACAGGGTGCCTCAAAGGCACATTTTGCACCATTAGAACTGAAATTACTGATTGATAGCAGAGGAAACTTAATACCCTTATTCTGACTTGCTATCTTTGTTGCAAAGCCAAGCTCTTAGAAACAGTTAATTATCACTTCAATACAAATATTTAGATGACAACTGTAAGCCTTCATCCTTTCTGCACATATGTTAGAGAACTCTTTTGTTGTTTCAGTGTGTGTGAAGGAGGAAGTTAAAACGAACAAGTAAGAACAGATCTGACATCCCTAAAGTTACTATCAGCAAAAGCACTGGAAAGACAAGACAGGTTCTTTGGTCTCAGCTGCCCCCCGAGTTTAATTGAACATGGTGTGAATTATTGGTGAATTGTTGTGCCTCAGTCAGAGCACGTGTGGGCAGGCAGGAGCTAAGACGCTGAAGAGAAGGGGAAAACCCTGCTTTTTTTCTTACCTAATTATAGAATCTGATTTTTAATCAAGGTTTGAGGTGTGTTTAGGCTCTGATACTCTGGTTAGCAGCTCTGCAAACAGTTAGAGTTTTTCTGCAGTGCCCGAAGGTGGCGGATTGATGAGAGTTTCCCATTCCTGGTGCCAAGGTCCTGCAGCCACGCGTGGCCGGCACATTGCTGCACCTCTGTTGGATCAACCTTGTCAGCATCCCCAGGGCACTCTATTGATCCTGGAATCAGACTTCCATCTTCCCCACTCCTCAGGTAGCTTTTTAGCTGCTGCATGTTGGTGCTTGCTGTGTGCTGCTGGTGTTGTTGGCTTCAGCTGGGAACAGCTGGCGAGGATTACCTTCCTCTCGGCTCTCATGCTGGCTTTACAACTGATTTCTGGCAGGGTGAAGGATTGAGCTACATTCTGCAGCTAGGGAAGATGCTGACATGGCTAATTCCCATCCTTTTGTGGCTTTGCAAACTCACTGCCAAATGGCTGCAGTTCTGAAGAGCTGCAGTGTACACAGAGGAAATGGTTCTCTTCGAGCCTACGGGTTGCTGGGGATTTAAAATAAGTTTTCCAGGGGTTTTAGACTTCTGTTGGGCAGTGTTTGAGTACAGTTTCTGTTTTGAACTTATAGTTTATTGTATGTATTTTCATGAGGTGTTAGGAACAGATGTTCCTTTGGGGAAAAAACCCTGTCCCTTGATAGTAAATTTTTTTCTTTTGTTTATGTGCTTGGAATTAAGGCCTATTCTGCCTTACCAAAAGTGCTGTTTGGCAGGGTTCTTGCACCGTGTCCTTTATTAGCAGTGAAGTAATAATATACTGTAAACAATTTCAAGCAAGCTGAAGAGCAGGACAATACCATCCACATGTGCTGTAGAATGAAAAATCCTGAAGCAGGAATTGGGGGACTTCCTGTGGAAGTGACTGTGCATTCTCAATATGCCTCATGTATTCTCCACACGGATTGAGAGGTGATGTTTATTCACACTCAGTTACTGATTTATTCATAATATTTTGAGTTATTTGTCCATGGCTTCATACACACTGTATTTTTTGATATTTCTGTTGGAAAGCAGAAAAACAATATTCTGAGATTTGCAATATGTGTTTCTAACTGTTAACTCTATTTAACTCTGCTCCTTTGTTTCCTTTCTCCAAATTTATTTTGTATAGATAAATGCAAGGGAAGGTCTTGACAGGGCTGCTTACTTTGACAACAATTTCAACAGTATATAACTGATGTATTTGTGAGAGTAAATTTGAAATATATAGTTGTGAATAACCACAGTGGAGATGAAGGTTCTGTTTATCCTCTGGGGAAGCCCATAATCCACCACGCACCTGAGAGTCCAGCCAGCATATCTGGGAATTTGAATAATAAATGCTGCAATGCACCATGTACAAGGATTATTTATGGAACAGTTCACAAGTAATATTTAATGATGCCTTTGAAAAAAAAAATCATTCAACCTGCCTGAAAGGGAAGAAAAATATCCGTGCAGGTTTAGCTTTGAATGTGAGTTACTTTTGGACTATATGACCTCATAGGCAAAACAGTGCAGAAGGTGTCTGTATTTTAATGCATGAAAACCAAATGCTTGTGAGGAAACCTCTAAGTGTGCATACCTGTTTTATTGGAAACTTCTCATAATGTGCAAGTGTGCTTAGTGTGATGGGATAAAAAGAAATAAGCAATAGGTGAGATGTGTCATGGTCTGCTGTAGCTGGTCTTGATCCAAGCTCTCCGTTGACCATTACCCAGTATCATGCCAGGAAAAAGAGCTGTAGCTCATTTAGTTTAGTGTTGGGTAAAACGTAACCTAAATTAGCCTAATGGGAGGACAGTCTGCTCTGAGAAGTGGTTTTTATATTTGATGTCCTGTAAAATGAAGTCTGTCCTCTTATTCCTCAGCTGACCCAGATTCTCTGGTTCAGAAAATAAAGCTGTTCCAATCAAATGTGTAACTTTAGCCCTGTCAAGGCACAGTGGGAATGAGGTGGAAATGAGCAAAGTCCAGGAAAACAGCAATCTGGAGACTTTTCCCTAAATTATCATCTACCTACTAGACTCATAGTCTCTATCAAACACTCAAATGTACTTCATTTGACTCGGAATCAAAATCAGACCTTAAAATTAGACAAACAGCCAGACAGGAATTGTGAAGCTAGTAGTGAATTCAGTGCACTGCAAGTGAGAGCCAGGGGGCTGTTGAAGCCCAGGGTAATGTCCAGAGCAGGATATTGGCTCCACGAGTTCATCTGAACTGGCTGGTGTGAGTGTGAGTGATTAATGCCTGGGGCTGCTGGCTGATGTGCTGCAGTGAGGGCAGAGGAAGGAAGGAAGAGAGGAGGGAGAGGGAATGTGGATGGAACAGCGAACCACAAAAACATCTCTTTGATCTCTGGGGGTAAGAAAAAAGCACTTTACAGTGAAAGGATGGGAGTGGGGGAAGCTGTACAGCTGAACTATTTGAAGCTAAATTGGAGGACCCCAAAGAAGCAAGCAGAGTAGTTATGATTGCATAATATAATTAATATAATATAATACCATAACCCCAGCTCAGAAGCATTGAACAAACACAGAATACCTCACAGTATATATGCTCTATAAACTTCCAAACCACATCAAAGCATAATGCTTCACCACCTTCCTCCTATTTAATTAGTTGCTCAATGTGATAGATTTAGAGAAATTGCAAGAAAACACAAATGCACGACTGGAGTTGCTTGGGTGTTTTCATAATCTTGAATATCCAAACTTGTATCATCATGGTGTATCATAACCTGCATTCTTCTGAAGAAACTTTTATTTTCTTTGGTCATTTGGAACCATTTTCCAGAGAAGGTCCCTTGCTCATCCCTTTAGATCATTTGTGGTTACCGAGTGTGTGAGCTGTGCTCAGTTTAACAGCACACATGCTGTGTTGAGACTGACTTAATTCCAAGGCTGTGCCACCGTGTGGTATTTAGAAGAGGAATTGGGGATGAGCACATTGTTTGTTGCCAAAGAAATAAAGTCTGAACTCTCCTGAAATGTAGGTGATGGCACTGCTTGAAAGCTCTAGATCACGAGACAGAGCAGGGGATCTCAGACTGGAGACTGGCAGGTCTGTGCAGAGCATGTGCCATGGAGACATCCAAAAGCCCAGGAAGTCTCCATCTGAACTTGTGTTTCTTCATGTTCTCCTCGCTTTCCTCTCTCTCTCATTTCTCTGCTTCTGAGAATGTTCGTCTCTGGCAGCCACGTGAAAGAAAACAAAAGTGATTTTTGATCACTGGGCCTCAGTCTGAGATTGGGGTTCAGAGTGAAGTCCAGTGGGCTGGCCATCAGCCCTGCAGCTGCTGATATGGTCCTTGTCCTTCTTGACCACCCCCAAAAAGGTGAAAAAAATGGCACAAAATCATAATGTTTTGGAGTGCAGCTGTTTGGTCTCGTTAATGAGATGGGATTTTTTCAGCTGCAGGATGATGCAGTAGATGTTTGTAGCGTGTCAATACTGGAGATGATGGGAATTGCAAACCTTTGTGTCTTATCCTGCTTAGTACCTCCTCTATTTGCCTGTCAGTGCCAGATTCTCTGGCTTTTGAAATTATTAGAACATACTTGTATTTCTAAAAAGAGAAAAAACAGTGGTCACTCTAGATTTTAAGTTAGGTTTTTTATTCACTCAAGAAAATTCTAACTTAAAAAATGTTATAAACAGAATCCATACGAACATTTTCACTCTGCCTTCCATAGTTTCCTACGTGTTGTGTTGCTCCAAAGAGATAAGGGAGATGACCCTTTGGAGCAGCACAAGCCCTCGAATCCCTCACAGCCACAGCCAAAATGTTGCCCTGCAGCATTTCAGCACAACACAGGGCAGCTGATGGCCATTAAACTGTGGGGGTTTGTTCATTGCTCCTAGCTAAATGTACCTCCCTCAAGTGGAAAATTTAGTGGTTTAAGTCCCAGTGGGAGTTTGTGTAGACTGCAGGCAGCACCTTCATGTTTCCTCAGGTGGACTTCTCTGACACTCCTTGAGGCACAGGATGTTGCTGATATTCACAGCCATCTCCTCTGAAGGGGTGTACAGCTGGGCTGGATTATTTTTCTAAGGCTGGAAAGCAATTGAAATCACTGTTAGAGCAGCTTTGGTGCCTGCATCCCCAAAGTGCAGAAGGATGGGGTGCTCCAGGGTAATGCCTTGGCTACAAGGATGCTGAAGCTCACCCCAAGCCAGCTCACTGCATCTCTCCGGTTCTGGGCTGCTCTTTACTCTCCCCATCCTGACCCTGCTGGGGAGGTGTGAGACTGCACTTTGTCCCCTGACACAGCAGCCCTGCTGTGAAGTTTCAGACCTTTCCTTATCTCAAAGGACAGTTGCAGCTTCCTTTGAACCAAGACGTTTCTTGCAGCAACAAACTCATTGCTTTAGGAAAGCTGTGGCATCTTCCAATTCCCTTTTCATTTCCCTCTTCGTTAGGATTTTTTGTTGGCATTGTGCCAAGGTCTTTCTTCTTACAATCAGGATAAAGTTGTTACTTAGACTTTTTTTTTTATTAAAATAGGAGTGGATTTGCATAAATGTGATTTACTATTCTAGTGCCAGCAAGTCTGAATGGAAACCTTTTGGGTTCTGCTGGGGCCCTTTCCTGACAGTGCAAGTGTATAAGAGAAGAAATAATGAGAAAACCAATTTTTTTCTAATGAAAAAATTTAGATTTTTTTTACATGCAAAGGAATGTATTAAAGATGTCATTCAACTCTGTAGCTAATAGTTTCTCCTCTATGGCTTTTTCAAAAAATTACTTATTAGAAAAACAACTATCACATTGAGGAGAAGAATTAGGGCTATTTCAAGCATATTATTTCACAGTTTCTTGCCAGTGGGAGACTCAGGGAGAGGGGGCTGGGGGCTTACAGTGGCTAGACAGACCATTAAATTGGTATTAAACACTTTTCCATATGAAGGAAGTCACCTTCTGCCAAAAATCCAGGAGCAGAGGGATTGGTTTCAATGCAAGTTGTGCTGGGATGGGGCTGGATAAACTTTGAAAAATTAAAAGGTCACTGGGGTCAGGGTGCAGGCTTCAGAGCCTGTCTGGCTGGCTTCCTTATAGACTCTTGGAGAGCTGGCACACCAAAGCAGCATGACGTCCTGCATAAACATTTGATCCTCCTGACCAGTTTTTTCCATGGTATTAACTTTCTTAGCAGGAAAAAAAAAAAAAAAAAGTGTATAAAAATGACCAAAGCTGTTTTATATCAATTTTCACCATGCAGAGGCACAGAAAGATTTCTGTGTTGTGTCCAAAGCAAAAGGGAGGGCAAAGGCAGAAAGAGCAGCTTGCCAAACTACTTATATAGATTCACAAACTGCTCTAGCTCCTAAAATAGCAGCTTAGCACAACAAAAGGCTCCTCTGCAACTGTGATAAAATACACTGTTATTGATTTTTCAGCTGGTTAATCGAGTGGAAAAGGTAAATAGTATAAACCATGCAAATCTAGGAAGATGGAAAAGAAAGATAAATTATTTTTTTAAACACCCAAGTCAAAGAACTGTTAGAGGGCTGGTTAAATCTCCAAAGCAAAGAGAACCTGGATGGAGCAAGAGAGACAGGTCCATGGCTGAAGGGAGTTGGCACTGTGTGAGGAAGGGCACAGGTACATTTTCACGTTGTTTTGTGTGTCCTTGGCTCAGGGGACACGAGTCAGTCCCATGGCAGCTGGGTCAGCTCCAGGGCTGAGCTTTGTGTTCTCCTCTGGCCCCTGGAGACCCTGGTGTCCCTTGAGACCATGATCTGCAGTGCAGTTGTGCCTGATTTAGAAACAGACAGCTGTGGGCAGCAGTGTGCTGGATAAACTGAGCATAGAGAGGCTGAAACCTTGGCTGGATGGATACATTTCACTTTCCTGGAAGGCAGAGCCAAGAAGAATTAAGGATTGGCCCATACCTTCTATTGTTAAGAATATCTCTTCTGCCTGACTTGGCTTTCGTGCACATCATGCTTCAACTTCAAAATACTGATCTCAGTTCAGTAAAAACAAACAAGCAGAAAATCTTCACTGTGCTGTTGTAAACTTTCTTTTATGTGCTGGAGTTTTTTTGGTTATGCTTTAGCACAGGATCTAGATTCTGGAATGAACTAATGAAGTTCCCCATCAGAGCCTGACCCTGAGAAAGTGCATTGGGCAGCTCAATGCAAGCCCAGAGCACTCTGCATGGGAATCCTCCAGCACAGAGCTTTGTGCTGGGAAGCAGCTCTGCTGATTTCCTCAGGAATTGCTGGGGCATATCTGCACTAGCTGGTGGTGTTGTAGTAGCAAAGCTTAACTCTGAGAACATTTGGAGCCATTAAACAGTGAAGCAGCTCAGGGGTCTGCAGGATCATGAAGGTTTGTGAAATCTTTGTGGTATTTGAAAGAGAGAAAAAAATTGCTTTTTGTTTTAAAGCCTGAAGTTATTTTTTCCTAAATACATCTCTATTTACAGAGCTATTTTGCTGTTGAACCTCTTCTGGGTGCCCTCAAGGGCTGGATGCTGCCATTCTACACCAGTAATGTGGCCAAAACCAGCTCTCCTTTTGGAGGTGTGGAAGAGTTTGATCATAGCCTGTGTATGTACCCACAGGCAATGCATTGCTTGCTCTGGATTCTTGTGAGCAAAGTGCATTTTGGAGGTGGTAGGCTCACATTTGGAGACCTGCAGTCCTGTCATAAAGCTGGCAGAAAATTCACCATGTACTGGGCACGCTTGGGTTTTATTGCATCAAACATCCACATCTGGTAATCAGAAAAAAGAGGTGAGAGAGTAATAAAGGAAGAGACTTTAATGACACTGAAGGCCAATGAAGGCTGCACATGAGGGGAAAGCAGGATCAAATGACATGACAAAGTCAAGCAGAGAAGATTTAATACATTGTGCTAAAAGCTGAAAATAACTCAGAGAGATGATAAAATTTACAGCATGGGGGTGAGGGGAGTAGAGCCTAAGGAAAAGAAGAGTGGAAACCACAGAAATGACCATAGTCCATTTTTATTTTAACCACTTGCAGGAAGGTGATGAGTCACCTCTTCCACTGCTCTTTGATTTATTAGCAAGGTGAGTTTCCTGCTGTGGAAATTAGAGCCAGCAGAACTGCCAAAGAGGGAGGAAGAGTGTGCACAGACATCTTTGTAAGCTCTGCAAGAAGCAGGAGGAGGAGGAAACCCATTTGGATGGGGAGAGGAACGTGCCAGAGACACAGAAGTCAGAGAGCAAGAGTTATGTTGCCCCTCAGGAGGTGAACAATAAAAAAAATAATGTCAGGATTTCAGATACGGAATAGATACATGTAAATGAAACAATCTGAATTTAACTTATTTTTATGGATATCTGAGTGCAGAAAACTTCACTCTTGAAACTCTATTACTCTGCTAGGTCAGTGGAAGGTCAGCTGTCCAATAAGTTCCAGAGCTATGTTAATTTATTCCATGTTGGGCCTCAAGTCTATAATGAGGTGAAAGAGGACTTTATGGAAACGTCTTTACTGAAGTAAAAGCTCAGATTTTCAGGTCCTGTCATTTACATGCCCTTTCTGGACCTGAGTAGTGGTCGTCCCAGAGAGCTTGGAAAAAATACGTTGATAGATAAATATATGTATAAAATACATAATTTTAATATGGTTTTGTTTTTAACACAGGTTTTTGGTTGACTGGTCTGTTTTGTTTTGTTTTTGTTTTAAATTAACACCTTCTTTCTTGATGATGTTCTCAGAAACTGTAACTGACTTCACTGTCAATTGTTTTGCCCAGCAAAGGTTAAAACTTCTCTGAGAAAAATGCAGCCCAGCAGCTGAATACATGTATCTGCCTGTGTGTTGTTTGGTCCTCTGGGGAAAAGGGCAGGTCACTCAGAGGTACAGACCTTCTTCCTTAGCTGAAGTGCTTGAGGCTTTGAACAGAAGTATTTTTGTATGTGGATGTGTGGGTATTGTTACAAATAGATTCTGTATTGAGCATTAGCAGTGCAACAGGATGAAACTGGAAAATAGTCTTGAATAATTGCACAGCTGTAAATAAGATTTAATGTTCTCCGTGTTCACTCATCCTGGTGCATTGTCAGACATCCCTTCTAACCCCAGAAATTCATAACTCTGACGTGCTGTTCACAGAAAATCAACAGAAGACCAGCTTGTAAATATTTTTTTCGGGTTTGGCTGGGGTTCAGACTGAGACCATGTGTTTAAATACCTCAGTTTCCATGATGCTGCTTTCCATTCTGAGCTTTGCAGATCAGGCCAGCCATTATTAGCCTGGCATTATTCATACTCATTCTTTAGATAAAACATTCATTGTCATCATGTTAATATTTGTTATGTGGATTCATTTTATGTGGTGGGGTTTTTTTCCAATTTCCTCTACTGCTTCAATAACTCCTCCATTTCTTGCAAGACTTAATTTGAAACTAAGTTTATTATTTCAACTTCCAAAGATGATTATTTGGCATTGAGTAAACAACCTTAGCTATGCACTTGCTGACATTCCTCCATAATAACCCTCTGCCCCCATTTTATCACTTATAGAATTGCTTTCTAGTCCTTTTTATGGGTCTTTTTAAAAATAGCTTTCTTATATAATAGGTAGTAACATTTGTTATAAAATGAAAGTAAAACCAATTAAATCTGCCTTATTGTATTTACAAAAGATTGATGTGTGTAAAGTCTAACAGCTTATTTGGGGATTTCAATTTAAAAGTGCCCTGCAATAACATTCTCTTGTGTTCTGGGAACCAGCAGTAATGGAGAAGCCACTGCCTGCAGAGATGCTGAACTAAATTAAAGTATTGTGTGCTGGTATTCGAGCATCTGCCTCATACGTTAATCTCTGGGAAATGCTTGAAAATACCCTAAAGTAGCAGCCATTTCTTTGTTTAAGTTTGAAAGCTTTTTGTATCTATTCTCATTAATGCTGTAGTGCAGAAGATTTGCTGTTCAGTAAATGAATTGAACAGAAGCTTCTGCAAACCAAGAACAGATTGCAGTTTCCCCATTTCAGCCTCCATTTTACTGTTTTTGTATGTAAAGGATTTAAATTTGAGCTCTAGGGACCTAGGTTTTACTGTATTTCCTTCAACATATGCGTTCCCTGTTATATAGAAGCAAAATAGTTTGACTTACATGAATACTGCAAAAATTTAAATATTATGCTGCCTGAATGATTGAGGATTTTTTACCCTACCTCAGTCTTTCTCTTAAGTTATATTTACACATATAAGACTCTAAGTGTATGGTTTCTCTGGAAGGTGGCTTCCAAAAACGCTTCATCTTCATTGTAAAGTCTCTAATTTTTCTTCTCCTTTACAACATTTTCATTCACCCAGCTCTGGATCAGAAACAATGCCATGTGATTTGCAATCGAGTATGACATAAATAGTTGAAGCTGTAAGAGCAGCATGTAGTAAACAAACAGACTGTAGGCAGTAATATATTTGAATACAGGATTTTTATGCATGAATAATCCATGAGTTTATAAAAATCAGTCTGTTTATAGATAATTTAGGAATAGAAGAATGCTTTTATTCATGAAATGACTTATCTTCTCCAGCTTAGCAAACAGTTCCTTGAAATGCAAGGAAAGAAGAGTTGTGATGTACAGATTTGCCAAACTTAGCTGTTGTTATTTCAGAAAACAGGAGTGTGCATCCACAAGGACAAGGCCTGCAAATGGAGAGTGTATCTCTGAGCACACTCCCCTAGATGCTGATTTCTGCACTGCTACCTAAGCTGCAGGTGAGCATCCTCAAACATCCTCCTGCAGCTGCAGCTCAGCTGAGTGAAAATATTATTGTTTCTTTCCTGCTACTCCTTTCCCTAGCCTGGACAGTAAACCCCTTTTATAGCTGCTGGAGGAGCTCCATTTTTGACAAAGCAAATGGACTGGCAAATCATATTATTTGTTTAGGAGGTGATGTCCGTGAGCAGCTCCTAGAAGATCTGAAGGGACAGGTACAGCTGGAGTAAGGGAATGATGTGTGTCCATCCCCTGGTTCTGCCTCTGGCCTGGTAATTCAAGTGTTGCCATGCCAAGTAAATCCATCAGTAAGAGAAGAAACAGCAGGATGTGCATCCTGGCACAGACTATGACATTTCTGAGCCTTTCACTTCATTGGTTTTCTTCAGCCAAAGGTATCTGTTGAATTTGAACTAAATTATACATATCGCTGTTTTGAAAATCATTGTTTTACCTAAGAAACTCATTTCCTTGTCCAAAGAGAGTCCATCAAGTCCCTTCTCATCTGACCTCTTTTCTGCTCCTGGTGCAAGTTTCTTTAATGGTTTATCATAAGGCCTTTTTGCCTTTCACCTTAGCTCTCATGTGTTTAGAAACAGTACTTGCAAAGAAGGAGGCTGAATTAAGAAAAATTAATATCTTAGAGTGCTTGCAATTAGAAAGTAGAAATAGTAAAAGCTAGTTTTAAAATGCTTACAAAGAAAGCAATTTGAAATGGGAAATCAGAAAGGGACTGTGTAGAGAAAATGATGAAGGGATTAGGAGAGTGTGGTGGTATTTCAAACTGAGGTTCCTTATATGTATTTAATTAAGAGCCAATAAAGTAGGATCTAAATATACATAAACTAGACACAGTAGAAACTTGTTAATTTGCACTCTAATAATTTGCAGATTTTATAATTTGTGAAAAAATAAATTAAAAGCTTCTTTCTGCCTTCCAGCAATGGTTTAAACCAGAGGCAATAGTGAAACAGCTCATTATTAACACTTAGTTTCTTTGGCAAGTATACTGGAAAGCAGTGGCTGTGCTTGTGATTGTGTTGTAAGGGATTAACCACTGGATCATTGTTATTAATACACCATAAAATGCACTTTATTCCTACTCTTTCAGACAGCAGCCAGCATAACTTTCTAAGATTCTCATTGATTTGGAGTTGGCCATAAATAAGCACAAATCAGAAATGCAATGGTTTGCAATAACTCTCAGGCATTAAAATCACAAATCAACACCACCAGCATAGAAGCTTTTGAACACGTGCCTGGAAATTCATACATTTAATTCATTAATTTTGTAATTAGGTTGAGATGTCAAATATGGTTTTATTTCTGAAATAACTTTTTACTTAAGTGAATTATGGATCAGTGTTCAATTTTTATTACCACTACAGCATTTTAGAATATTTTTCCTTTGAATTCCAGTTGTGTGAACTGACCTTGATGCATGCTTGATTCACACTAAATCAGAAAATACCCCAAATAAAACTGCAACATGACCATATCAGGTGAAGATATTCCAATCTACTTTAATCCTGATTCCAGTTACCTGGAAACTGTCTATGTGAAAACTTGGAGGGATGGTCCATTGAGTCAATTTTTTTGTCTGCCAGGTAATTACAGCACTGGGTATCTTCAGCAGGGAGTTGGCTACACAAAGCTCTGGGCAGAGCAGGACCCATTTTTATAAGTTCTTCCGTGGTGTGTTTGGTTAATCAAATCCACTTCTCTGCAGCCTGTAACAAGGTAGAGGATTTGCATTGTGATTCCAATTAGGCTGAAATGAGTATGAACTTATGTTCAGTAGCTGATGCTTAATGTGTGTTAGATTAAGTGGTTCTTTGATAAACTGACTCTGAGGAGTGTTATGACAATTCTTGTGATTGAGCTGCAGTAGTACCATGTGATTAACAGAGATCTGTCTTGTGCTGTGCTCTGCTGCCACAGGGAACCAGCCAGATCAGCTTTTAAGGCAAAAATTGTTTAAGAACAAACAAACAAAGCCCTCAGAAACTAAACCCTCCTACAAAATAAAATGCACACACAAAGAAAAGTTCCCCCCAGACAATTGAAACATCTGTCCTTACTGTTGCAGTAAGTAGCAAGGATCAGAATAATTTCCAAATGGCATAGGAAATTATTTTTCTGCTTTATTTTAATCCATTTTGTATTTTCATCAAAACACAGGGTTGCAAATGAAAATAGCACATATTAGATATGCTGAGAAAATGCTTGCATTGCATCTTATTGGCAAAAAACCCAAACAATAAACATTCAGTGTTTGAGCCAGCCAGGTGTTGCAGGGTTTGGCCAAGTCCAAATGTTCCACAAAAGGATCTATTTTTTAGCATTGGTATTTGAAGGAAATGTTGGTTTCTGCAGAACTGAGGCTCTAGCAAGGAATCAATAGACCCTGGTGAGTGCAGTGCTCACCTTTCAGAGGGTCTGTACTTCCAAAATATCTCTCATGTGAGGCTTTTGCCAAGGCTCATTTAAGCAGAAATTGGTTTCCTGTTTTTTTAGGAACATTTTCCTCCTGAATGAAGGGAGATCATCTTGTCAAGAAGTTTTCTTCTGCTTCTGTTGCAAGTGGTCCTGTTTTTTCACTATCTCACTTTGCCATTTTGTCCCAAGGTCTGGAGGAAGTCTGTCCAGGATGAGACAGAAGGAAGCTTTGGGCAATGGAGGAATCCCCAAGAAAAGCAATGCAATTTGCTGCATCAGTCTCTGGCCAAAAGAAGATGAGCAGGAACATTGTGCTGGCAGGAATATGCTCAAGGATGCAATTAGCAACAGTGATAAAAGAACAGACATGGAAACATGAAATTGAATGGAGCTAAGTATGCAAACCTGCTCTCGCAGTGGGTCACTCAGTGATTTTTGAAACAAACGTGAGCAGGCAGTATCAGCTTATTTCTTAATTTTATTTTCATCTGCTGGTCCTTACAGCAAATACTCTTGCCTCTGTTTCCAAAAGTCCCACATCTGTGGCAGATTGGCACTGTGAGGGTGTGGGGACTTTGGTGTCCAAGGTGTTTGTCCTGCCTTCAGCAGATGAGTGGGGGCTTGTGCCCCAGCTGTCCCTGCTGGGGCAGTCTCTGACACCTGGGCATCAATTTCCTAATTAGAGGCAGCAGGAGCCACCTTCATGCTTTACCTTCAGATCACGGCTGACAAAGCAGTTTATCTTTTATATATTTTTCTAGGGTTAGTATTTTTCAGCCATTTTTTTTTTAAATTGAAATTTATAGTTGAGCTTATCTTTGAAAAAACTGCTTTGAATTCTTCATGGTAGTCAAGATGTTTTTCAGCATGTTTTTTAACCATTTTTAAATTGATTTGCCTCACCAGTAAATATCAGGAATTAAAGATTTATGATTTTTTTTCTTCATATAAATGTTTCCCCTAGGATTAGGCTTGAGATAAATTCCTTCATGTTGCTGCCCACTACTTGCATTCGTGGGTAAATTAAACTGTCTGGTTCCTTGTCACCGATTTTTCAAATGTTAGCAATTAAAATTGCAGAAGCATTTTTAATGCCAAAGATTAAACAGATGTTGGTGGATATATTGGGTTTTGATAAAGGTTTGGCAGGTAAAATTTAAAGTAAGAATGGCTTGTCTATATTATTTATTCTTAATTTTAGCTTTACTGGCCTTTCAAGTGTGCCCAAAAGCGAGATGGATTATTAATGTTTGCCACAGTTTATTCTCATGCATCCCCAAAACAGGAACATGTGAGATGAGGAACTCTTCATCTGGAGGGATGTGTGTAATGGCTGATATCAAAAGCTGTTCACCCATCCTCAGTGATTACACCCCCTGAGAGCTGTTCCCCAGTTCATTCTCTCAGCTGAAATCACTCTCTTCCTGCTATGATCCGGCTGCTCTGGTATTTTGTCTGTCCTGACCCTGCAGCTCATTCCTTATGCTGATTAATGCCTTCATATGGTCCTGAGACTCACTCTCCTGCATGTCTGCCCCTGCTTCTCTTCTGCTGTTACCTTGTGAGTGATTTCTCATAATTACAGCACATTTTTGTGAAGACACATTGCCTGGTCTGTCCTGCCAGACACAGTCCTCGGAGTCTCAGTAGCTGGAGGGCAGCCAGGCAATATTTTGCAGCTGCTTTGTGAAAATCCCAGTGGCTCAGACCTCAGTGATGTTGGACTCAGACACAACCAGATGTCGAGAATTCTTACACAGCCTGAGCTTCAAAATGTTCACAAATTCTTGTGAATAATGGTGCATCCCATCTAAAGGGTGCTGCTTTAATATCTGTTCTATCTCCAGTTCAGGCTCCCTATCCCATACAAGTTTAGAAGGAAAAAAAATTCTGTGAACAATCTTTTACTCAACTAAATACAGGCCAAGGCTTGTCCTGGTGTGAGAATAGAGCTAAATAAAAGCTGGTTTAATGTATTTCTAGCTGTTTGAGGTATTGTCCACATACTGAAGTGTTTGCTTTTTCCATACCCTGCTGTACCAATTGCTATACAAGGACTAGCAAATTGCTGATCTAATTCCATGAAATATCATGTGGTGGCGTCTCCACCCTTGGGGAATTCTCCTAGAAAGTCAAAGCTGGTCTGGAAACTATTTTTTGCTGTTGGAACAGTTTAAAGAAGCTGCCTCCCAGCAGTAAGCAGAGCCCGTTGTGCCTGACAGATGTTTGCAGCCCTGTCTCAGAGCTGCACGAGTTCACCTCTGAGCCCTCTCCTGACAAAGCACATCTGAGTGGGGTCCTTTGCTTCCTGTCTTTTGCTTTTCCACCCAATTTAGCTCCTGTGCTGGATGTTCTGTGCAGGGACACCCTGCAGCCAGCACCCAAGGCTCGAGGGATCTCTCGGACAGTGGTGCTCGTGTCTCCTCCCAGGAGCTTCCCAGTCTGAGTGTTGTGAATCATACCAAGCATGTCCTCAGTGGCTGTTTGATCTAGTGGAAGTGGCAGGTTCCTGAGGTGGAAGGTAGGATGACTTAGACATTCTCTGGAAGAGGAGAGGTGAAACCTGCTGTGTTGTTCTGGGAGCTTTTTCAGCTTGGCTTATCTCTTTGTGCTCCTGCTCTTTGTCTTCTTTCTCAGAATATTGGGTGTTTGTAGCTGGTGATTTTTTTTTTTTCCTATTTATAGTAAACCTGAGAGGTGAACCTGTCCTCCATTGGAGCCTGTGGGAATTTCCCCACTGCAATGAAAACAATTGAAAAGGGCATCGTAAGGAACACTAGGCTGTAAAAATCATTTACTTGCTGTTCTCTCAGATTTGTACTTCTCATTGGTGATTAAAATATTTGTTTCTGTTTTGATATCAAAGTTAAGCTAGGCAAAATCCAATTTTTCTCTGTGATTTTGCCTTTTTCCTTTTTCCATGTTCCTTACAGTGCCCTACAAACACTCTTATCCTGTCTTTCCTTAAGTGTTCCACTGGTTTGCTGAGCATTGCAGGAGAGATACAGCATTGCCTCAGGTGAGGTCTAGAAGCCAGGGTGTGGAGATTTGCTTGAGAGTTTGGAAAACTAGAAGAGTTTGACTTAATGCTTTTTATTAGAATTTTACTTCCTTGCAAAAAGTAGGGGTTTGGTTTTTTTCCTTGCCTGGTGAAGGAAGGTCTCTGAAGTAAATGTGATGTGTTTTTCTTCAGTCAGGATTTATCCTTCAGTTTAGGATCTAGGAAAAATGAGCTTCTCCCTGTTTCAGTACCACTCTTGTTTTGAGAGATCTATGCCTAACCAGAAATGTAAATATCTGCTTGCTTCCGCAGCTTAATTTCTGAGAAGTTTGGAAGGTAATTTCCTTCTCATTGAGAATTTAGGGTGTTGTATCATTTCTTAGATTAAAACAGCATCTGCAACTAGATGAGCCAAAGTTCCTACAGCATTCCAGTTTCTTCTCTGAGTAGACCATAGTTCTATTTTAGGAGTCAGTCGTCTGTGCACCTGGGCTGTAATAAGCATTTGATCTCTCTCAGGTCTGTCTGTCTGTCAGTTACATGCACATGCAGCTGCTCCTTGTGCCTTGTCTGGTCCCCGAGTCCATCCATCCTGGCAATGTGTGTTAGTGTGTCACTACTGGTGAATGACACCTTCCTTTTCACAGTCTGTGCCTCTCCCTATTTATCATTCATTTTCCCTCATGTTAACTGTGTATCCTCAGCATCACCTCTTCTGCCTTTTTCTCTTTTTTTTTTATTTGCTACTTATGCCCTATCCTGGCTAATTTCACTGCTTATTACTGCTGCTGTATTTATTGATGAATGACTCATTTCATTCCAAGCCACATAATCTGCATTCCTTCCTTTGCTGAGAGCTTGAAAAATGTACTTCAGAAATGTTCGGGGATAGGACAGTTTGTGCACTTCAGGCCAAATTAGAGACACAAATCTCATCATCTTTATTAGGGCGCACATCTAACATTTCATACAGCACTGGGGAAATTTATGTCCCTGCCTCTGTTTCTCAACCAGGTCACAAATTATCCCTGATTGTGTTATGGTTACTGACACATCAGTGCTGCTTTTTATTTTATCCCACCTTTCTTTTTAAGAGCTCTCATGCTCTGTCTTGCAGGTAGCCCAATTAATGGTTCTACTACTTGTAATGCAGTGATAAAATCCTGGCTGCCTGCAGTGGGCAGAGGATCAATCCTTATTTCTCCTTGTCTTGGTGTCCTTTTTCCCCACCTGGTGCTGGAGTGCTGAGTGTCTTGTTTGGCACAGTGGGTGGGGCAGGGGCACGTCTGTGGCTTCTGGAAATGCTGCCAATGCAGTTGTCACATGCTGCTACTAAATATTGCATGTTTGTGGGTTTGGAAAATCAAAACAACCACCTTCTCACAGTCTCCCGACTGCAGTTCTTTCTGTCAAATCAATGAAAGTTTTTGTGATTTTGCTGCTTTATTTTTTATGTCATAACCTAATTCCTCATACTATTAAAAATAATCAACTGCACCTAGCTAGTACAGCTGCAATACAATATATACAGATATCTCTACTGCAGACTTAAAAATTTAAATGATAAAAAATGAGTAATGGTGCTCAAAGACTAATGCATGTAAAGCCAAGCACTCATGGATAGGAAGGATCAGGATTAAAATTCCCACTTACAGGCACCTTCTAGGATTTTCAGAAGGATCTAACCAGGTAAGGTACATAGTATCCACAGGAATGTATGAAATATGGTCTAAACCATTATGTACTCTTGAAAATGCACTTATTATCTGTATTTTTGGGTATCTGTATATTTCCAAAAGTAACCCTGGTAGGTGGGAAGTCTGTATTTAACTGGAAGTCAATGGGATTTAGCCATTAGTGATTTTGTATCAGTACTAAGCACTATACACATATGGGGAAAAATTCTGAAATACTAGGCCACTTGTCAGAAAAGAGAGACTTTCTTCCATGTTTAGGGGATTTCCTTTAGAACACAAATCTGAAAAAGGTCAATTGGAGTGAATTAAAATATAAAAACTTTTAAGCTGTTCACAGAAGTGAGGCCATTAATGCAAAAACTATCCAGTATATGAAGTTCTTAAAACATAAAAAGCAAGTGTGTTTTGCTTTTGAATGATTAATCTTAATCCAATTTTTTTTTTCAGGTTAAGCATGAATTTTCTTTTTCAGTACTGTGCCAAGTTTTTACTCTTTGAAGATATCATTAAAAATACCTCAAAGTTCCTTTGCCTCACACAATGTTGTTTTCAGGAATTGCTTGAAGGTAAGCAGTAATGTAACTTGGTGTTATAAGGTGAATAATTAAGAAATGAGAAAAGAGATGAATTAATGTGCTGTCCGTGAAATTAGCATTCTGATAATTGTTTGGTTTGTAATTATATTGAGTTTAATCTGACAATAATACTAAGAAATTGTGGGTTTTAAAACCATCCTTTGTTTGGGGGAAAACTTAATTTGTTTAGAACAATTCATTTGCATCTATGCTTTTCTGAGTTTCAAATTTTTTTTTGCTAAACCTTGAATGAGCTGTTTATACAACCAGACACATTAACCTAAAGGATAATTCCACTTCAAGAGGAAGAATGAAGGACAAAATTGAAAGTGCACTGTTCCTAAGTTAATGGCTGCACAATGTTTTATGCTTTGTTATTGTGGTCTCACCAACACGTGAGCTGCTCGGAATTCTTTGGGGTGTAGATCACTTCTGGGGTGTGAAAGGTGATAACTGCTCTCCATATTTTACTACTGATGGCCCTCTCAAATGGGATGTGTGTGCTGACATCTCCATTCTCTGAAAATTTAAAGACCTCAAATACTGAGAAAAAAAGACTGACCTTAAAACTCCTGTCCCAAAATTCCCTTTTTTTCCACTATTGCTTCGCTGAATATATTAACTTGTGGGAAATCCTATAAAGGAAGATAATATTCCTTGTGTTATTATAAATGTAAGTCTCATGTCAGATAATTCCTAGTGCAACGTGTTATTGAGGTGACTCCTGTGTTCCAAGGAGTTTCTAATGAGTGTGAAGGAGACAAAGTTCACCCTTAATGTTTTATATTTTCCATCTATCAGAGGTATTTCTGATTCTCAACTGTTGCTGAAATTAAGATTCTGACCAACTTTCATTGCAATTTATGGTATTTAGGAAAAGAAATACTTTTAGCAATTTGACAACTATAATGTTTTACAGTCATCAGAATGTCAGGAATTTGTTGAACTCAAACGAATGCAATCACATACTAAACTTTTCTCTGGTAGTTTCAGATGACAGTTTTGTAGAGTTTTGCTCTCTTTGTTCTCTTATTTTTATGCACATGCTGACAATAGGAGATGCTGAGGTATTCCAGCAGCAATTCCAGGGGTCTAGAGGAACATGGGATTAGTCTGATTTAGATTTCAGAAGATTGTCCTCTATGGTTTATGCAGTTAGACCTATTTTTCCATTACTGCATATTGGTTATTTGTGCAAAGGGGAACATTCCAGTAGAATATATTACAGAAGTCTGGACCAAAATAGTCTGAATACAGAAAATGAGGGATACTCTTGTTCCTGTTTAGACCAAATCTAAGTTGGACTTTGTGCTGAAATTAATATTGTCATGACAAAATCTGGGCAGGACCTGAGATTTTCCTTTCAAAATTGATAGGCTATAAAAAAATCTTGATCAACTTTACATGCTAGTCAGAACAAAACAAGGACAAGTAGAAAAAGAGTTTTTTGTTGCTTGCATTTAGTGCTTTCTATACTGCCAAAAAACCAAACTAATATATTTGATAACATAAAACCTGAAAAGGTTTATTGATTTGCCTGGAAAGAGGGGCTGTAATCTTCAGGAGTCACTAGTCCTGGACAAAAGACTTCAATCCTTTTATTACTGGATGCTCTTCCCTGTTGGTAAACTGAGGGAAATTACCATTTTCAGAACAAATTCACAATTTAAAACTGAAATGACACTGTTTCTATGGAAAAAAATCACTTTTTGTAAGGAATCCAATGGTGCTTAAATTAATATAGTGATATCCATAAACATTAAGGTGATACTGCTTGGTTATAGAAAGCAGATGAATCAACCCACTCAGTGGGAAACACAAAGGGAAAATGCTCTAATACTTTAGGTGAATTACAAGTGTTTTTACTAATCCTGTAAAGTACTAATCCTATATGTATATGTATTTTGTATAAAATGTCATTCTTCCTGTATGCAGCTTGCTTTTGGCAAAGGCTGTTTTCCCACTAATCGCATTTTGAATCATCTTTGTTTCCTAGAGTTTTCTAAAAATCAGCTGATATTTGGTAGTTGCTGTTTACAACCATGGTAAAAGTATTTCAACGTGATTGACAGAAAGCAGAACAGACCTCACTGGATTTTGCTACACTGTTCAAAAAAGCCTTGGTGTAATTCTGGCCTCTTGTGTAGTGGGTGTGTAACACAGCAAGACAAAAATCCACCAATCTCCTGCTAAACGTTTGTTAAAGAATCTCATTGCAGGAATGAGTGTGATGGATGCTGTGGATAACCGCCAGCACTGTTTGCACAATGAAGCTTTTTATATTGTACAATTTATAGTTCTGCTGGTCCAGTTCCTTGCAGCTTTTTTCCATGCAAAACTAACGTTTGAGTTCAAATGTTCACCCTGATGTCAAGGTCTGATATTTTTACTTCTCCTTTTCTCCTAATTTTATTGATTTTTCTAGGCTAAGCATTCCATAAATTAGTTATAGCAAGAAGGCATATTGTGGAATGTGATATAATTGGCAGCTGATTGTTGATATAGGAGATTTATGTCAGCCTTATAGTAATAGTTTCTTATAATTGGAAACATATGTGGTTTTTAGTGTCTAGACTTGGGAACTTTCCCAGCGAGGAGTTCCAGGTGGTTATCTAAGCATAATAGGCCAAATGGCTACTTAAAGGCTGCAGGCAGACATGGGAAATATGTAAATGTTGCTAGCAAATGTAATTATTTCATAATTTGACATTTATAAATTGTACTATATCAATTTACGTCTGATGGTTTGACCAGCTGATTTGTCTTGTAAATTCATTTTAAAACCTGAAACTTTCTTTTGCACTAAACTTGTGTAAAATACACTTTAGAAGTTCTTGATATATCTGGATGGGAAAAAGCTTTTATCTGTCTCCTGTGCCTAATTTAGTTGCATTGATAATATGAATGTTTAACTTGAAATTGCAAATAGTTACATTTAGAGAACGAATCCTGTGAGATTTGGTTTGGTGTAGTTAAGTTACCTGGCACCTTGAGCTTTGTCTTTGTTTGCTAGCAGTCTGATCTCTGGAAGGACCTCAGAAAGGAAACATGTCTGGAAGTTGTACAGCCTACTAAAACATGTTGTGATTTGGTATTTCCTTGATCCCAGTTAGCCTTGAACACGCTCTGCACGTTAAAATGTCCCTGGAGAAGGAAAGCACAGTTGGCTATCCCAGCATGAATACTCTGCAAATACTGTTCTGGGACCTGCACAGCCTGTGACTCACAATGAATATTTTCAGCTCTGGTTCTGACTGTACAATAGGAAATAGAAAAGAAAATAAGTGATTTGCTGGGGCCTAACACTGGATGACTTGATCATTGTGGCTTGCACAGAGAACATGAAGAGCTGCACTAGAAGATGTGAAAAGTCTTCTAAATTCAGTTTTCATGTGCCAGATGGTTGTTTCTTGTTGTATTTTTTTTTTTAATCCTACCTGTTAAGATAGCAAAGAATGACATACGTTATCTGGCTCTGCAGCCAAGTGTGTGGTCCAAATTATTTTCACAGAATGCCTGACAAAGTCTGCTTGCTTGTCTGCCTGCCTCAATCATTTTTCTCAACTAATGAGAAAAATCTGCCAAGCATTGTTGGACCAAGGCACTAATTATTCTCAAACAAATGTTTCAATTTTGCACAAGTTAGGAAGTGTCTCTGTTTTAAATGATTACATGCCAAGATGCCAGAGTAGTTAGACCAGTTTAGTTTGTCAATATGTCTGGAAGTCCCAGAGGACCAAAGAGATGAAAGCATTAAAAGCAAATGTGTCTGTAGTCTTAGGTGCTCTTTTAGGAAATATTGCTGCAATACTTCTTTTTTGTGTATGCTCATTTTTAATGAGAAGTAGTAGGTCTATTTTCCTTCTGGAAAAGTGTATTTCTTGTGATATTCCTGGCTGCATTGGCATTCAGATTCTCTTGGTTTTGGCACTGAAATAAAGGAAATTTTGTGACTAGTCACGCAAGACTGGCGCATCTAATCCTTTCTCAGATTTTGTAGCCTGCTCATCATCACCCTATTGAAGCATTAAGGAAGCTGGTCTCTGATAGTGACAACATTGGAAAGCATCTCCTTGTAAAACTTTCAGTTGAATTTGGCAATGGGAAGAAGCTTGAACCATGTGAGTGAAGCTTACAGCTTGTTTTCCAAGCGATGGTTCTACACTTGGGCCTGAACTCCACACTTCCCTACTCAGAAGTTGTTGTGACCTTCCAGAACAGCACTGTCCCACCTCTGATCAGGAAGTGTCACATCTATTTGTGACAAGGCTCAAGGTTCTGATGGTTTGGTGTGTCTCTGGTGAGCTATGTGCCTCTGCTCAGCTCTACCTTTGCTGATAGCTACACTTTCGCCATCTGCCTTTCCCACTGTTTGTCCTCATCCCAAAATTGCTCTGAAAGAAGCAGACAGACTGCCAGGCCTAGGGGGGCCCTGCTGGGTTTGCCTACATGTATACCAACAAAAATCAGAGTTTCCAAGAACTGCCTTCCTGCCTTTAATTAGGGAGCTGCATCTCTTCAGAGAAAAACGTGCTTTGAAGATGATGAGAAATTCAACAATTAATTTCATAGGGATCATTGGAGAGGTTTACTTGAGCCAGCTCTGCAGTTTGTTTCATAGATGTATGTTAGTTCAAAATTGTTGGATTAATTTGTTTTTAAAGCAAATATATAAAGAGTAATGGAAAAATTAAAGGATTAAACCACCAGAAAGCAGAACTTGGAGCATTTCATGACTTGATTATTTTCCAGCAGCCACCTGTGCCAAGGAAGAAAATGTGCCTAAATATTGTGGTATTTGTATCTCCTCAAACAGTTACTCATAAAGAGATAAATGGGCACTAATAACGTGTATTTCACTAATGGTTTATGTGTTTTGTTTTTAACACATCCCCTTCTTATTTTGGGGGAAAATATGAAACCTGGATACTTTCTGTCATTAATTGCTTATTGCCCTTCTCTGTACCAACTAGCTTAATTGCAATCTGTCTGCTTGGTGCATGGTGCTTGCTTTTTAATATAAATTTTGACGAGTTATTGGTAAAAAGGAAATGTACTGCATGGGAAAACCTACTTAGTCTGAAGAGTTGGACAGTGCTGGCAGCTCCAGGAAAGAGCTGTGTGGCAGCAGTGCATGCAGATGGGTGATCTCAAGCAAAGGCATTGCAAATAAAACATTCCTGGTTCTCTGGTGCAGTGCAGGGCAACAAAAGCTGAATGAGCTGTGAATCCCAAGGTGTTCCTCGAAGTTCAATCCATAGTCAACTCCCAGGCAGCAAAGAAGATTTTAAGATACTGGTGTTAGATATTTTGAAGGACTTTGCATTTTCCATCTTACTGTTCTTCTCTTGTTTGGTATTCAGTGCATTGCTTTTCCTAGATAATTCTCTCTTGATTTTGAGGTGCTGGCTGTCCTTGGTCTAAATCTTACCTGTAATGTCAATTACTTTGTTTTAATCAGCAAATACACAATCCATGCAAACTTTTGATAGGCATCTTTTGCTTTTTTGACTTGTGAGTCTGCTGAGAACTGGAGCAGCAGGGAGGGTCTGAATTTGGTTTAGTTGGGGTCTATGCTCCAAGACCAGTAAAGAGCTGGTGGCAGTGAGAACACCAGGATACCCAGGTGTGTCTGGACTGGCAACAGCCCAGTATCCTCTAGAGATGCAATATCTTTGTGGGTGTATGAACTTCCCAGGTAGCTCTCCTTCTATTTTAAGGATGTGCTGCACATAAAAACTTCCAGACATTTTTTGTGCAGCAGGAGATCCCATGTCATACATCAGTTTCATCATATTCATTCTTGAAATACATTTTATGTGTCTTCACTTAATTTTTAGGAAGTGATAAAGACACAAAAGAGGAAATTAAATGTTAATGTAGGAGTTTCATAATGGATTATTTTTCTGAAGTAGAATACTCTGAAATCAGCTGACACTGCAAATTAGATGTTAGGAACCTCTTATATTTCCTTATAAGCAAGAGATTTTCTGTGACTAGTTCCACTGTCATTGACACTTTGGCATACTTAGGCCATTTCCAAATGCTAGTCCTTGTATGTACCACTAATACTTCTCTTTTCATAAAAATGTCCTAACTTACTTGATTCTCCCTTTTTTGTGTATGTAAAACTGAAATTTGAGCACAGTAAGTTCAGCTGCATGTGTTTGTACTACATAAACCTTTCTACATTGAAATTTAGTTTTATAAACAACCACAGTTTCTTCAAGTGAAAAGCTGTACTTTCCATCCAAGAACACTTCCTATTTTGTCTATCTACACGTGTTGGTTTGCAGAAGTGCAGTTGAAATCTAGTGGGAGTAGCATTCCATTGTAGCTACACAAGTGTTGCATTGTTTTAGAAAGAGAAAATTTTGCTACATAAACCCTACTGCTCTCCTTTCCCACAACTTGTTGGTACAATTCTACCTAATTCAGTAGCAACTTAATTGTACTTAATTTTCTCTTTTTTGAAATAATAATTTCTCTGGAATTATAACTTCACTAAGTTAAAAATGTTAAAACATATGCAGTTGAATGTGGAGGGGGGTTGAAAGTTTGGAATTTGTTGCTTCAGTTTGAAGGCTCTTGAATTGCTCTCTCAGCAGCTTGGTAGTGTTCCCCATTTGCACTTATTGTGTAACCATAACCAAATTTCTACTCTTGAACTGATTTAATGTGGCTAATAATTTATATCTGAACTTTCACTTTTCTTTTTGTTTTTTTTAGTGCAATCTAAAGGATGTCCTGATTGAAAAGAAGCTGCTGGGCAGGAAATGTATCAGCACTGTTCAAGAAACCAGTAAATTGTTCTTCCCATGGTGCTTGGGAGAGCAATGAAATGTCTTCTCAGGGGTCTTGCTCCTCAGTTATTTCTCAGTGCATCAGCCTGAGTGTTGCATCAGGTAGTTTTCCTATGAGAGGGGAGCTTTCTCTTACACAGGTTAGCCATAAACTCACCCAAAGGGGCTGGAGCACAGAGTGTGAGGTTCGAGCTGTCAGGTGCAGGACTGCACGTCGCTCTGATCGCGTTCCCGGTGATGGAGACGCGCGGTTCCGGAGAGAGCCCGGTGCTGTGCGAGCAGCAGGGAGAACCCCCCTGCTCCCTGGGGTGCTGCTGCTGCTGCTGTGCTGGGCAGGAAAGCATTCAGCTTCAAAGGTGGTAAAGTTTATAGCTCTTCACACGGTGTCACTGTGTTATGTAACCCAGCAGGGCACAGCCGTGGAAAGCGTTCTCCGGAAAATCTTGTCAATCTATTTTGCCACGTCAGGATTGGTTGAACTGTGTGTTTTAGGGCAACACTTCTGTCTTGCAAAATTAGTGTAGAATTAAATCTGCACCTTGCTTTAGGTGCTTCATTCTCCTCCAGCAATGGTCCTCCCTGTTTCTTTAGAGGGAAGTCTCTGTGACCCAGCCTAAAAAAGGGAGTCACTGATTACAGGCTTTCAGATGAAAGAAAATTTGGTTGCAATATGTATTTGAGCAGAGGAGTGACAGAGGTTTTAAATTATGGAGTTGATTTTAACAGTTGACACTGCCATTAAATGTTCTATATTTGTAGCTCCTGCTTTAGTGCTAAAATGGACATTTTATAGATAGAAAATGTGATCTGAATTCCCCTCGTGGGCTTGGCAGATAGGTTTGAGAGTGATTGCATTTTTTGTGTGTAATTTTCTTTTGGCAAGAATGGGTGCAGGGGGTGGTGGAGAGGTCAATTTGTCTATGTTTATAGGTGCTGACAGGTTTTCTGAGATTTAATTTTAATTCAGCTTGTTTAAAAATTGCATGGCAGTGTTTTTTAAAATACACTGTTGCCAGATTTTGTGTTAACTTGTATGTGTATACCATCAATTTTGTGACACAAATTGGCTTTATTGATAACGAGTGTGTTACAGTTAGCCAATAACTGGTTAAATCTGAGGGTTTTTTTTTTCTGAGTTCAATCTGTATTTTATAAAGCTATGCATTCCATGGGTTTTATATGTTGCTAAGAGCTAGCTTATGCTTTTTGCAATTAATCCAGTTAGTAAGGTAACTACCCACTTAGGGGTTTTTTATGAATTTGATATTTAATGATAGTTTAAAAAATTTGTGGGTTTCAGGTGTTTGGAAAAGAGCTGCTTTGAAAGTAGGAAAAGTCATTGTAAAAGTGCTGGTTATTTCCAAATAAGATCAAATTTGCATGATTAGGAAAGAAAACCAAAAACAAGGCAAAATTAATTATTTATAGCAGCCTGCATTCATGTATCTTTAACCTCCAATCTTTGCTTGTACCTTCCTTTCTGAAGTAGCACCTCTCACTTGATCATGAGCTGATCTAAACCAAAAATCAAGATTAAAAACAGTGCCAGTAGTACTGAATGGTTACACTGCAGGGATCACAGCCAGTTAAAATTTGGAATTTCTGAAAAGGGCGGCTAGACTCTTAATCTTAAACATCTCTGGAAAAAATTGCAGCCCTGATCTCCACAGGGAAGGAGGGGAAAAACATTGATTCAGAAAACATGTGCTGCACTCCACTGTACAAATCTGGATCTCAAAAAGAAACGTTTTTAGCACGCTTGAAAGTTGTTGCTGACTACTGCCAACTAGAAAATGTAATAAAGAGTTTAACTTAGTGCAGCCCGAGCCAGCTCTGCACACACATGCCTTCCTGCTGAGATCAGGGGGAGCATCCAGCAGCCAGGCTGTGGGAGCAGCGTGGTGTGCAGGAGCCCCTGCCCTGACTGCAGCTATTCCTGGGGTGGGCACAGCTCCATGCAGGCTGCAATCACTGCAGAGTGTGTCTGCAGGGCTCTGCTCCCACCTCTGACACGCAGCTTACATCTGCAGTTCTTTTAGCAAGGCCTTGTGGGGCTGACTTTCAGTGGGGCTTAGCAAAACTCAGCAGCGGGTCCTGGGTTTTCCCGAGAGAAAGCTGCTTTCCTTTCCAAGGACGGCCCTGTGGAGAATTTTAGGTTCTCAAGAAATTGACTGATTAGAGGTTTTATAAGCACCCCTCATTCTCAAAACAACAGTTGCTGTTTTCACTTTGCTTACTTTTTCCCTTTGTGTCCGTTCTCAAATCATGCTCTCTCTGCCTCGACCAACGGCGCTAGAGAGGCGTTGTGCCATTTAGCCAACATGTAACTGTTAGTGGCAGACCCTATAAAAGTCACCTTGCTACACTAAAGCTTAGCCTTCTGATGATCACTGAACTTTGGAGTCCTTCATTTCATCCTCTGGGAACAGTGACAAGGCCTCCTGCATCTGCAGGCTCAGTCTGTTTGGTAAATGAGCACATCTACCTTCCCAGCTGAAAAATCTTTTTGTAGGAGATGTCTTGTGCTCTCCTCGAATATCTTCTAGAGCAGGATTTTGGAATTCAGCCATAACCAGTGTTGAAATAGCCTCTGAATACAAAGAGAGAAAATGAATAGATTGTTTGAAAAGTCATCTAATTTTCATTAGTTCTCTTTGAGATGCTTTTTCAAGTCTAAATTTAGATATTGGATTCAGTATTGATGGGGAAAGGAGTTGAAAACCTGGTTTTGCTTTCAGTCAGGAAGAATCCAGCTGTGTGGTGTGATAAGAGAGGGCTGGGTTGGCCAGGGCAGCACATCAGGCTCTGTGTCAGGCTTTGTGTTTCAGCCCAAATCTTTATCCTCCTCCCAGAAGGGTCTGGGACTGTGGGGAAATGAGCTTGCTTGCCTTGTTTTGGGAGGAGTGAGACTCACGTAATGCTGAGCAGCACTAATGCAGAGACCTGTCAGGACATGTCCCAGTCTGGTGACTTCCCCTGGGGCTGGGCCAGGTCCCTAAACAAAGGAAGGAACGTTTGTATGACAGCCACGTGAGCAGCCACTTCATCAAGTGCCATCCCTGGCTCTGTTCTTGCAAACAAACACCCCTCTCCAAAGTGGCAAACAGGAAGAACT
>VWZV01009852.1:581217-661720 GCA_013397155.1 Irena cyanogastra | reverse complement strand
TTTTTTTTTTTTTTTGGTCAAAAGGCTAAACTTGGCAAAAAAACCTCTCTTCCCAAGATTTTGGTGTAATGGGACATGGAGGCTTGGGAAATAGTAAAGAGCTGAGTTCTGTCATCTTTGAAAAACTGAGTGAGAAGGAATTTAGACTATCAATGATGGCATAGTATAGGGAGAAAGATCCATAAAATAGCCTGCTCTGCAACAGTCTCATCTGAATTGTCCAAACTGGAAGGAAAGAGATCTTGGTTTTGCTGCTGTGATTATTTATTTCCTTGTCAAGGGTGAGTAAAAAAGGCAAACCCCCACCAACTTCACAAAAGGGCAAATAATTATTATTTTTTTTTCTCAGTCTCAGGAGCATCTTGCTCAATGCGAAGACCAGAGTCCAAGATGTCAGAGCACATACATGGGGAAGAATATGTGCTGACAATTCTTCTGTGAAATTATTCTTTTTCTACCATTTGCAGCAGGGCCACTTCAGGCAATACTTTTGACTAGAGACAATTTTGTCTTCTTTTCTGTTACTTGTGGGAATCATACATTAACTTTTGGGCATCTTCCATCTCAATGCCTTCAATAATTTCTCCCTGCCTGCATTTCTAAATACAGCACTCAAGGCTACCTGTCCAACACATTGAGGCACTTCTGGGTGATTGTAAAAACCACAGATCTGATTACCTCACACTAGCTCTCCAACAAAGCAGTGATTGCCCATTCAGAAGCATCCTAAACTCAGCCTTTATTGTGAGCTTGTAGTGTTTTGTTTCTCTGGTATTTGGACTCTGTGTTCACCATTCTGACTGATACAGAGAAAATCTGGAGTCACACTTTCATGTCTCTATTCTGATCATATTTGTTATTCTAAAGTAATGACGCTGTGGCAGTGGTTTAGTTAGCAAAGCAAATAATGTCTGTTCAAATGAGTGAAAAACTTATCATATATATAATAGTTTGTTTTGAGTGGTGCTTCCCAGCAGTGTTGCCATTCTTGCTTTTTAATCTGCAACGTGATGTGTTTGAATTAAATTCTTGTAAACACTTGGAAGAACCAGATTTGTTGTCACAGCAATGAGGACAGTGGCAGAAGCACTGAAGGAAGTGTCTTCATAGGACAGGTGTAATGGATGAGTTGTGCTGCAATTGCTCACTTCATGAGTAAAGTCAATAACTCAGCCTCTTTTTAATACACCTTTCTAGTACAAATTTTCTTTGGCAAGAAGTGATAGTAGAATAAAAAATTACCTAAATGCATTTGGGAGATTAATCTGGATAAATGTTTAGGGGGTTGTTTTTTTTTTCAATGAATTAAGTTTTGGGATGTGTGGTAGTCATCCTTGAGTAAACCAAGTGTAGCCCATGATAATTGCAAGAAATATAAACAAGTAGCAGATGGATAAAGTAGTCCTAGAGTACCGAGGGAAAAAGAAAGTTATTCATCCTTATCTGAAATACAGGAAAAGTAAACATTCTCATGTAGCATTTGCCTGGAAGCATTCTGGATTATCAGTACAATTTGACTCAGTATTTTTGATTTTAAGTTGAATGCTGTTGTGCTCAAAAATGGAGTATTGTAATACTGAGCTCCTTGGCTCGTGCTTTGGTTAGTTTAGGTGGGTATTTTTAATTCTTTTCCTGTCATTCCCCGTTTCCAAGTGGGATATAAACAGTTTGTCCTAATTTTTCTCTGGAGCCTTACCCTCATACAAGAACTAATACTGTAGATCCATAGATAAAATTCTTCAAGCGAAGACATTGTCTCCTATCGTGGGATATGGAGATGTGGGTGAAAGATTAGGTTCCCCTGAAGAAGTGGGTACTTTTGCCTTTTTGGAGACTTCAGCTGAAGTCTTCCATGTAAGTTGGTGTCTGTGGTTTCACTCCCTTCAGCTGATTTTGTTTTATAGTCACGATGAAAAAATAAAATTAAAATAAAAATGAAACAAGCAGTACCCAGAGCCAATTGCTCTGTGTGCCATTTGTGTGAGAGGCTCTTGAGGTTTGGTTTTACTGTGTCAATCTGAAGCATGAGGCTGCTCCAAGGAAAGGGATGGCAAGAAGTTTTCTGCTAACTAGGCAACTGCATTAAAGTAACACTAGAAAGCTGAGAAACCAAGACAAGAAATGCAATTCAAATGTAGGAACTGCAAAACATTCAGGAGAAGGAGGAGAGAGTTTGCAGATGCTGTGGCTTTGCTGCTTATTCTTGGACCTCCAGCTGTGTGTTGCTGAAAAGAAATCCTTGCCATGAAGAAACATTTGGATGTGAACTAGACCATTTTGAAATGCCCATCCTGTAAAAGTTTATAGGGAAAGCAGGAAACCTGATAGCTGAAGTTTTAATGAATTGCCCCCTTTGGCAATTATTCCCAACACAAGCAAACACCCTGGGAATTTTGCTTGGCACAGTCCACAACAATTGTTGTATGGTCTGCCTTTAACTATACAAAATCTACCTAGGAAAAAGTGGGTTTAAAACTTAAGATATTGCTTGGAAGATTTAGGATAAAGACAGTCTAGGCGGGGTTCTTAACTGCTGCTCTGTTTTCATATAACCCCAGGTTGTTTTGTCCTAGAAATGCAAAATTCTAGAGTCGTCTCACTTAACTGAGATGTTAATTTTAGGATCACACGTGTCCTAGATTCTCAATATAGTCAATGAGATACAAGCACCTCTGAAGGGTAACTGGCCCCCTGCATGAGCTGAGCCTGCCCTCAAGGTAACTTTTCTTTGTCCACGTTGTTTTTGAGAAGTGCATATGACCAGACCCACAATTTGTGATGCTTGGTTTATTTAACTAAGTTTGGGATTGTACATGAGCAAGTATGTCTTACTTAGCTTTACTTCCTTAGGAAAAATGCCTTGTGGTGTTTTTATATATAAAAACTTACCTTAAAATGTCTGAAAAGTGTGCAGGGAATCTCTCTGAAGCTAGAATTCTGGCTTCAGCTGCTAAAGCAAAGGGACAGGCTAAAAGAAATTAGCAATAGATATTATGGAGCATGTAAGTCTGGGTAGCGCACAAAGCTTGGATACAGGGAGAGGCACCATAAATACTCCAGATTTTCAGGTATATGGGTCAGAGAACTTGCTGTCTTGAATTTGAGGTCAGGAGAAATTGAGGAGAAGAAAGATGTGGTGCTGACAGAGCACAGGTGAAGGGATGATGGAAAGCACAGAGCTGGGCTGAGGACAAAGCATGAAGAACAGAGACATACTGTGACAGTTGAATAGGGGGAATTGGGGCATGCTATAAATGCACTGAGGGTTATAAATGATGTTCTTAATGTTTTCCACATTTAGAATAAAATACAGAGTGCAACCTCATTTTTGAACACTTGGTGCAATTCCAGCTGTTCCATCTCAAGGATATGATGCAAGTTGTGGAGGTACAGAGGGAAAAAATGTGATCAGAGGGATGTGATGGCTTCTGTGCAAAGGAGGATTCAGTGACCTGGGTTTCTCCAGTTTTGAGAAAAGGTGACTAATAAAGGGGAGGCAAGATATGCTGCAGCTACATAAGGTTAGAAGGGGCATGAAGTGAGTGAAGAGATAGTGATTATTTATTCTCACTTGACAAAAAAACAAGTGAAGTGATCAGGCAACACCTAATTAAATTGTGGGAGTTATTGCTACAGGATGCTGAAGATTCCAAAGTAGAAATGGTTTCTTAAAATGATTAGATAAACCCATGGAAAAATTGGTTCATAAAGAGCCATTAAAGATACTGATGTAGGGCCAGGCTCCAGCTCAGGAAATTTCAAATCTGCAGGTTCGCTGAGAATTGGCAGGACATGGCCTATGCTTGTCCTGTGTTCATAACCTTTCCTTAAGCATCTGCTTTGGCTGTTACCCAAGCCAGGACGCTAAACTAAATGGGCTAAATGAATTTTTGATTACCCTGCCATGGGGGCTGCTTCTTGCTAAGCCATACAGTAAAGGCCTGCACTGTCTACTGTACAATTACTGTGCTACTAATTTAGTCCTAAAAATTCTAACTTCTGTATATATTCTCTTTCATCTACGGTATTATTTAATCATGTGAATAATTGGGCTAAATTTAGTGGTAAAATTATGACTCCTTTTTTCCCAGTGTGCTGTCCTGCATTGTCTTCTCCCTATCAGGTTATATTGACACTGGCCCATATTATGTATATTTTAATCTGGTCTATGAAAATAATCTTTTAGTACTTCACTGTCTCTGTTTAATAAGAATACTGACCTGTGTCAATTACCTTTAATTATCTAGAAGACATCTTTTTAGGGTAAGTATAACCTTGAAATATTATTAACTAATATGTAGACCCTGGTGTATAGGTCTCATTGAAAACTGTTCCACAAGCAACAATAAATGGAATTTAATGAAACTGGTACTATCTTTTTGGACTTATTAGTCACATCACTTAGAATAGTTTCTGCTCCAATCCCCATTGCTCTGTCTTCTTTGGATTAGCAATATTTGCAATCTCTGGCTGAAGTGCTGCTTAGGGAGGCAGAACTGAGTGGTGAGCACAGTGGGATGCTGTAAGCATTCTGGAGCTGTTCCTGGGGGTTTCTCCCAGAAGACTTTCACACCTGTGTGACAGTCAGTAGCAGGCCAAGAAGCTTTTGTTTAACATTTTTCATGCAAAGCTTGAAGTTTGGGTGGTGAGCAGCACGAAGAGAGCAACTGCTGCCCAGAGAATGGAAGGGGGGCTATGGCCCAGAGAAGGCTGTTTGTCAGAGAACAGAGAAAGTGAGGTTTGATCAAATGCCAAATTAATTTGTTGTAAGTTAGCTTGAGTAAATAGACATCATCTGAGACCTCCTAGTGTGTCATTAAAAGCTGAATATCGGTCATGTCTTACAGATGGGAAAACTGAAGTAGAGAAAGATTAAATGCCTTTCCTATGTGTAAAAACAGGGTGCTTACAGAACTAAGAGAAGAACTGAAGCCCCTGGAATCCCTTTTTTTTCTCTGTTGGACCACGTTGTCTCAATTACAGGGGCAGGGACGCTAAGGAAAACAAGCCTGGGTGGGGGGGCTCTTTCCCTCTGATCTCCTTGCATGGTATTCCTCTAAGAGAACTCCTTCAAGGATTACAGCAAAAGAATGTGCTTCTAAAAGCCATTTTGATGAAATCCCAAGACTAGCAGCAGCAAGCAAGCCTTTCTCACTTTCCAGCTTGATAACAAGTCTCACCGGTTGACAGTTTATTTTCTTTCCAACAATCAAGTCTTGAGTGAAAGAGCACTTGATTCTTGAGTAGGCAATAACAAGCGTAGGCATGGAGTTGTTGCCACTTGTGCTTTCATTTCAACAGCAAAGTAGAAAACCAGATTTGCTGAAAATGAATTGAAATGTTTTCCTTAACAGCCTTCTCCATGTACATCTATTTTCTGTTCAGTTTTCTTAAATGGCATTCGCAGAAGTTTACAAAGATTCCCACTTAAGTTTTTCGTCTCTTTTAGCTTTTCATTTCAGGCTTATATAACAAGGTAAAAGATTGATAAATCTTGCCAGATTTTATAAAGGGCTAAATGTCTTGACTTTCTGTCCAACTGTGGAGGTGGTGAACAGATAAGATGAGTGTGAAACAAAAGTGTTAAATCTAACAGTGAAGTTCACAAAACCTCATTATGGCCAGTGAACTCAAATGAAGAGGAGGTCAGTGAGCAGCACTTAAACCCATGCCCTTAGAAAATCTGGTTAAATCAGGGAATGCATTGCCTTGCTTGTGACTGTAGTGTCTAGAGGGAACATAAATCATAGACTTGACCAAGGTATCTACTTCTGGAGGTAAAACAGTACTTCTGTGGAGCTGTTTTCCATCCCTATTTCATGCAGTCTTCACCCATTCCCAGAGCTATCTGCTGGAAACAGGACTAATATATAGGTAAGCCAGCAACTTTGGAGTTCTGGAAGCAGGAATTGCTGCTGTTTTGTAAAAAGCCTGGGGCACTGAAGTGTTGGCCTTGATTTGTATCCTGAAGGGTCACTGTGCAGAAATACTTTGCGCATGAGGGAATAGGGCTATGGAATTACTCCTGAATGTTCCATGAGAGAGTCATGTCCAGAGAGATGATTGGGATATTCTCATTTGTTGGAGTTGGATACCATCATTGGCAGGTACCTTACAAAGATTCTTTTCCCAAAACTGCCTACCCTGTTTCGTAGGCTGGTTATTTTAAAGATATTTTCAGGAAATTTCATTCTGAACCAGTTTAAATCATCAAGGATCCATTCATTTTTAAAGTTCATTAACACCAGATGTTACTACTATCGCAGATTCCATAACTTCCATAGTGTTTGAACAGATAAAACCTTGAAGTCCCATGCTTTATTAGAATAGAGCTATTTTTTATTTCTGTTATCCTGTATAAGATGTGTTAATATAAGACAGTCATCTGCCATTCCTAAAAATTTCTTAGAATTTAGCTTCTAAAACTGTTCTTTGAATCATATTTTCTAGGACCTCTTAGGGCTTTGTGCAAAAAATCATTCTCTTCAGCATTACACAGACATTGACCGGGAAATCTCTTTATCAGTGGTTTGAATCAAAAGTAATTTTTTTTTCCTAGAATCCATTTTAGTCTCCTGTACTGCTGGTTCTCAGTGTGAAAGATTCTATTTAACTACCTGCTTTTTGGATGGCTTTTAATGTTGTTTTTAGATTTATAGAAAAAGAATTTTGCCAATGAGCCTCTTCATCTTCACCACTAGAATGACTTTTAATGGACATCCAGTAGTTTCATACTAAGTAGTTTCTTTTAGCTTTATTCTCCCTAGGGAGGAATGCACTGAATGGCTGGAAATGTCAGCAGCTGCATTAGCTGAAGAGTTTAATGCTGCCACCTCCTAGATAAATCTTGCCCTTTCTCATTTCTGTGTTTCTTACTGTTTCTCTCAAAGTCAGCCAAAGAAACTTCCTGTCTGGCATAACACAGATTAGGAACTAAATTAGCAGCTATTATAGATGGGCATTTCTCTATTTATTTCAAGGCGAAATCCATTAAAACTGGCAGAAAAGTTGGCTCCATTTCCATAGAGTCAACAAAATCAAACAGAAACATGAAGCTGAGAACAAGGAAGGAATGTGTGCAGCTGCTGGGAGTCCAGTCCAGCTCAGCCACTGGGAAGTGTAACGAGGAGCTGGGCTGACCAGCAGGGGAGGTGGGTTCTGTGCAGGCATGGACACTCCCTGAGCTGCTCCCTGACACACACATGAGGTTTAACATGCCAGTAAATTTGCCAGCATAGTCACCCTTTCCTCCAGAGTATCTGATCATGGGCCTAGTTGGAGATTGGAAAAGAATTAAGTGAATCTTTGCTATTACTCAGCCAGGCAGTTTCTGTCTTGCCCTCATAAGCTGATAAAATTTAGTGTTGCTGATAGCGATGACTTAGTCATGTGTTTTGTCTGAGAATGCTTAGATCCAAATCTTCTCTAAGGCCATGACTATTCTCAATATTAATTCTTATACTTCATTTGTAGGCATGTTGCAGTGGTTGAAAATAACTGAACGGCCAGAGAAATCCTTAATGTTGTGAAATGGACCCACCAGCATATTTTGGGAGTTTGTTGGCCTCTCAGAAAAAGTCTGTGACATTAAGTATGTGTACTTTCATTCATGTTCTGTGATCCATAAATTCAGAATTTTGGTTATACTGCTCATTTTACACAGAAGTATCACAAGCTGTTCCTTAGAATACAGCTCTGGATCTGTCCTTCGTCTGAGCTCTTCAAAGAAAGGAGAGCTTGTGCTTTACAGCGACAGAATTACATTAAACATATATAGCTGCTTGATTAGAACTGAGATCTTGTGTTCAAAGTTCTTGATGTTAAACACTGAGTCAGCATATCTCACAGCTGTGCAGTTATTTCCAGTGCCAGAAATCAGGTTTGTAGGAAAGAGATTGTATGTCTTGAGTCATCACTACAGATTAGCCCCCAGAAATGCTATTTAGTGTAATGAGTTATCAAACTTCACAGTGACTTTCAAAATGGTTGTTTTTACAGTTTATTGGTAAATCTGTAATAGGAAGTTTTATTTTTTGAACCGCTAAAATGCAGGCCACCTCATTGCCATGGTGCATATGATGTTAATGAAAATACTGGAAGGCTTTTCAAAAAACATTGTCACTGGTTTTGAGTTAGTCAAGCATTCAGTCTCACAAGTTTGTTCCAGTTAGAAGGAGAATTTGGTGCTGGAGACAAATGTCTTTCATCTAATCCTGTTTATTTAAAAAGACATGCCAAGTACCTTTTCCTTGAGCATAGGAGGATCAAAAACAGGAGATTGTTTTCAGCTGGTACCCAGACCAAAAGCTCAAATGCTCTGTCTAGGATTTTCTTTGTGCTGCATCCCACATTTGCCCAGCCTGCATCTGGATTTTCTTTCTAAAATTCTGCTTGTCTGTTGTCCTTTTCATCATACCCACACACCAGTCAAACAAACAATCCTTTACATAGCTTAAATTCCTGACTGTTCTTTTATATTCCTCTTTTGGCCTGTGATAAACTGTGTATTGGGTTCAAGATTTGGTTCAAGAATCTTTCTCTCTTCTTTTTCTTGTCTTCTGTTAGTAATATTGTTGTTAAATAGAATTCCTCTGGTTGGTACTACCTGTGAGCACATTTTATCAGTTTGCTGCGTGCAGAACAGAGCAGCTCCGTGGACAAGAGAAAGGTGAATGCAGCATAAAGTAAAACTAAGACTCAGGTAATCTGCCAATTCATTGAAAAGGAAGAGGAACATGCTTACATTTTCTCGAATAGTGATTTCAGTGAATAACTATTTTCTTTTTTCAGCACTCGGGTTACAGAATAAGCAAACCAGAATTCTAAAATCGTGATGGTAATAATAATAATAATAATAGATTGTGTAGATTGTGTGTAGAAGCTGAATAGTTCTGGTTGTGCTTCGTTATTTACAAATCCCAAGCATAATTTAACACAATTTTTCCAAGCAGCACATTGCTCTTTTATCATGTCCCTTTCCCAGACCATCTCTCTTTCTTGTTGAAATGTTGAAATGTTTCATCTCCCTACAGGAAACTATCAGGGAGTTATGTAAATCCAGCAGGCAGGACCAGCTTTTCAGTGGCATCAGGACTCTCTTACAGCAACCCCTGAGCTAAAGGCCACCCATCTGCAGCACCAGAACTGAAATTTAAAATCCCTTTTCCTTGGCACTCCCAAGCAGAAACAGACAAATGGGGCACAGGGCTGAGTTTGCCACTTCCATACATACTTGTGGATAACTCACTCTCAGGATATCAGATTTGCAATAACCTAAAGCCATTAGAAATGGTTCATGAACATTCAGGCATGCATACATAATTCATGTTAACTGAATACATTTATGTGCACGCTCATAAAATGGAAACAGGTTGCAACTTATTAGTGGAATAAATGGAATTGCTTCTTTATAGAGCCTGTTTTATGCTTCTCCCTAATCTAAACCTAGGTCATTAAAATATAAAGTTGGCTGATAATTACAATAAATATTCCTATAATGTTTCTACTTGCCGGCTTGTACATGATCTTCCTTTGTTTCTCTTTAAAAACATTTATTCTATTTCAGTTTGTTCAGTATATGCCATGAGGATTTAAAATCTGTGTGCTGGTGGGTAACTAACTTCTAAATGAAGGCTTGAGGTAAAATATCAAGTTTTACCTGAGTTAAATTACTTTTAGAGGAGATTTGTTGAAAGGATTGAATCCACTTTACAATGGCTGTTGCTCTTGGCTAAATTCCTCCTACATTATTAGGCAGCTTTGGCTATGTTATGTCACTGCTGTCTAGAGGGAGAAAATAACCCACAATAAACATCACTTGTGTTGAGTAGGGGAAAAAGTGGTGGAAACAGGTGTTTCTTCTGCATAAAAATATCTATAGTTTACAATATCAGTCCGGAAAAGGGAATAACTTCCAACCATTTTAATCTACATGAAATGATGAAGGACCACATCACATACAACATCCCATTAGAGATATTTGGTTTTGGGAACTGTGTGCCTCAGCACCATGAAGGAACATGCAAAGGCTTTTTTAGTACTTTTTTTTCAGTGTTTAAAAATAAGAAGTCCTTACATAGTTACAATTTTGAGCTTCACTGCAGTGAAAAATAATTTTTCCTATACTCAAAAATTAATGTCTATCTTGGGGCTTGATATTTTAGCAGATTAATAAGCAGTCATACAACTTTAAATCCTGTTGCAGTCAGTGCAGGAAAAGCTGTGCTGTGGAACTTAATTTTCAGAAAGGCCTAGAATCTGAGTGTCATATATGTCTACAACATAAATACTGATCATTTTTAATAGTTTTAATTATTGAATTTAAACAAAAGCCACATTAACCATTTCAGATTTAAGTTTTATTAGATCGATTTAGACCCATTTAATTTAGCGATTTATATATTTGTAAATAAAAACTCCAAATATATTAATTATTCTTAATATCACTTTAGTACCACCTTGTTTTTGGGATTAAAGACCAAATGAAGGAAGGTAAGTTTCAAAGTCACAGCTCTTGCACCAAGAGAGTTAACTGAAGTTAGAGCAATTGGAATAACTTCTATTTATTCTCTGATGTATTCTTATATTGTTTTGCCACAAAGCGAAACAATTATAAATCTTAAATCTGTACACATTGATATGGGATGTAATACTTTCTGTTCTTCTAATGTTCAAGTAATCATATTTACAGGATTTGATGATGAAGTTCCTTATATCTCTGTCCTCCTTATTTTATGTGAGTTGAAATACCAATGGAAAACAAAAAATGCTCTGGATTTTTTTAAGACATAATTGGATGAAGCTTTTCCTTTTCCTTATGTCAGCCTACATCCTCAGGGTTTTCATCTTTGCTGCTTCTCCTTAGAATGAAAATATCTGTCCAGTTTTACCAAAGCCAACACCCAAACCTCTATACTAAACAGCTTTCCTGTTTAGAAGTGCTCTAAATCACCTTGCTTTTGTTGTGGGGTTTTTGTTGTTGGTTTGGTTTTGTCTGACAGAAATCTATGAACTCTCATGCTTTCTCCTGTTGTGTCAATGAAGGCTGGTGCTCCCTGGATATCAGGAACAGAAGACAGGAGTGTTTCCAGATGAACTTGGAAGTTTGGCTCTGGCACACAGCAGTCATTGCTGGAATCACCCCAATTCTTCTTTGGCAGGTTGTTTAATAGCAACCTGGGTTGTGTGGCCATGAGTCTGATGTCTAGGTCAGACTACTCAGGATGTTAGAACTTTAATTCCCTTGCATTAATCCTTTTGATGTACACCATGAAAGCATAGCCTGTAGCTGTCAAATTATATATGCACTGTGGGTGTAGTCTGTTTAAGTTCAGGACTTAGCATCATGTATTCCAATTCAATTTATTTTTATATCTCATCTTTCACACAGAGGGTCTGAAAATGCTCAACAGCGAGAGACAGAATAATGAGATGATGCTTTACAGAACTGTGAAAAGTGACTTGCATATAGATAGCAAGCAAGGCAAAGGTTGGACTTGAGTGAGAGAAGACAGCTGTAAATTAAAGCAGGAGTAGTATAAATACAGAGCAGTTCTGATAGAAGGGACCTGAAAAGTGTAGGGAAAAGGCTTAACTTCCTGTAAGAGTCAGTAGCAGAATAGTAGAGCTTCTACCTATTCAGTGATGAAACATGGTGCTAAATGACATTTTGCATTGCAAGTATTTGTGTTATTGGGATTGGACAGCATGCTGCTAAATTTGTTACTTATGGGAGAAATAATATAAGGATGAAAGGTAAAAATCTTTTGATAGCATCTGGCTGATAGAGCTCCTACTGAGGGGCTTAATCAAGACATGATTAAACTGTGTGAAGGAAGAAAAATATCAAGAAAGGGGGGTGTAAAGATCATTTTAGAGAAGACTAATCCTGGTCTGAGCAAGAATCATAATTAAAATATAGAAATAGTGGTAAAGATTCTAGTAGGGAATGGGGCTGAGAGGAGGTGATAAAAATGCAGGAGTTTGTGGAGATGATTAGGTATCTTGGGTTGGGTGTTCGTTCCCAGACCATTTCACATGCCTTTCACCCAGAACATTTTCTCATTTCTCCCAACCTGCAATATCCATCACTGTAAAAGGAAAGTAGATTTTCCCATCATGGGATTTTATCCTGGTTTTCTTTGTTAAAGTCTTTGTGACCTTCTTGGTAAGGTCTGAGTCTTGTGATGTTTAGTGAAGAAGTAAAACAGAGTTCTTAGCTGAAGACAGTAGTAGCAGAATCAGAAAGAACATCCTACCTTTGAACTCCACTGCAGAAAAAGACAATACACCAATAGATTCACCTCCCCCATGTTCCTTAACTACCTTACTTGCATGAATACAATCCTGATGTAGACCAGATTGGAATTGAGGACCATAAATAAATTTACATCAATTGCATAAAATTGATGGGCCAGCCTGAAACAAGCGCAGAAGCTAAAGGGAAAAAAAAAAAAGGTTAAAAGCACAGAGCCTTAAGCAGTGAAGAATGGCAAAGGTATACAAAGCCTAAAAGCAGAAAAAAGCTTCACATATAGATTTTGCTCTTCGATGACAGCATCAAAAGCTGACTGTTGGAAAGGTTTGGGAAGGACAAAGTATAAATAACCAGTGCTCTTCTGGTCACTCATCTCCATTTGGCTACATGTAGGCTGCAGTCTGAGGTTTCTTGTGAGACTGAGTGGATAACTGATTTTTAGATAAAAAGCAGATGTCAATGTATTATCTAACAGCTCATGGTCAGAAGTAGTTGGAAAAAAGGCATGGCAAAAAGATGAATCTATGACAGTAGGAAAATATGTCATAAGGAAGATATCAAGAAAAAGTAAATGGATCTTGTTGGAGACAAGGAGAGTCCTGCCCCTAAATTATCAACTGAATTTGGTTGGTCTTTGCTGACCTTCACTGAACTTCTGAAAAGAGCTGGGTTTAGAAGGTAATCTCACTCTGATTTGCAGTCATGAGCATCTGTGTAAAGCTTCCTGCAAATTTTTTGATATACACCTTAACATGCAGTGTAGCATGCTATGAAATTGAATTGCCACAGAAGTTGTTTTATTTCCAAAGTTCCTTAATATAAATGAGCTGGCTGGAAACAGTAGACAATTGTGGGGTGTTTCATAACCAGTGATGAATTTGTCATAGGACCACAATATAACTAGTTATTAAATATTGTGAATATATTATCTACTAATAAGAAAGTCATGGTGTTTAGCATCATTACACTAAAAAATCACAATGATCCTTAATATAAGTCCTGCCACAAATTATTATTGTTTATGCAGACCTCCCAGCAGCCTGCTAAATGCAGTTTGCCAGTCAAACTTTTGTAACTATGATACCTCAAACAGTTTATTCTTTTACATACAGCACAGGGCTGTAGTGCAGATTACTGGTGTAGTATATAAATAAATCCTGATTTCTGCTCCCTTTCCACATAGATGTTATGAAAACAGAAAGGATGTTTGAAATTGTCCAGGTAATCTGAGAGGATGCTATCTTGCATCTTCCCTCTATCCTTTTCATCAATAACTTTGTCATAGTTGGTGTAAAATTGTGGCATGTTGAGAAAGGTTTTGGTTCTAAAAGATTTCATCACCTTTAACTGACAGTCAGTGGGAGAGCTTAACTGAACACATGCACTTTCTGCTCTGGGGAGTAGTTAATAAAATATGAACTTAGCACACAGCCTAATATTGATTTCTCTGGGAAAGACTGGATTGATATTAGATAATGATGTTGCATATGGACAGCAAATGACTTGAAAGACCTACTCAGCTTTTTGATATTCACACTGCATTTTCAGCACATTCTGCAAATATATCAGAACATTTCCTATCTCACCAAAATGACTGCACCTGATATTTGTCAGAATGTTCATCAGCATTCTCCTGCACCTCGCTGAAATGCTTTAGGTCAGGTTCTGCAATTCAGGGACTTGGTTAGAGAAAGTGGTGGTGTACCCTCTGAAATTCAGATGAGGAAACCTTCCTATATACCTCAAAATAACAAGTGTCATCTTTCCTGTCTATCAGAAAGTGAGTCAAAGAATGCTCTGGCCATTCTCTAGGGAAAGCAAAACCTTGGCTTTCCATTCCCTTGCATTGCTAGCCCAGAATCTCAGCTGTATCGCTACGAAAACATGGACATAGGAAAGTGTCAAGGAATGCCAAAAATGTGGTTAATATTAGGGTTGGGAAATGAAGAGCTCTGTCAGCTACCACAGTGTGTTGGGTCAATCCTTTTGGTACTGAATGTGTCTTAAGCTCTTTCATTTATTAAACCACAGATCTAGTCAAAGGACTAAATATTAAAAAAAAAAAATCACTTTTGCTCATGCTATCTCTTTGCTGAGGTTTTAAGAATGTTGTATGGGATAATGTTCTGTATAATTGAGAAGTGTGGGTCTCCTATTTTTGGAGCCTTGTAGCTTTGCAGTGAGCCCCAGCCAGCATTAGGGTACAGCACATTTAAAACAAATGGTTTAGCAGTGGATAATGAAAGCCTAGCAAAAGGAACTGGGTGGAAATGTGCACAAGAGGCTGGAGATTGGGCTCTGTGGCATGTGGCATATGCAGGGGTGTAGTTAAGACTGGAATTAATGTTGATGTCAGGGGTACCAATAGCCTGTCCTAAAACAGGAGGATGAATATTTTCCCTCGGAGTCTGGGTATCCTTTTGAAAAAGCTACCATAGCTCAGTCTGGAATTGTGGACCTGATCCAGAAACAATTGAGAGAGGATATTTGGCTTGTGGTATGTGGTAGTCAGGCTAGATGATAGGAATTGTCTCTTATGGCTTCAGAAATGTGACTATTTGTTTTCCAAAGGATCTGCTTCAAGATGATGAAGTCTGGTGATCTTTTTCTTTGTCTTATTGATAACTACTTCTGACATCTGGAGTCTTCTGACATCAAATCCTTAACCACTCTTCATGCCATAGAAGGACATTTGCTTACCTTCAAAGAAGGTAGAACAAAGAAAATGTGAGTCTTTTTCCTTCAAATTAAGTACACATTATATATATATATATATATATAATTTTTCTTCTACTAACTTTTCTTTAAGAATCAAGGTTTGAATGACTGTTTACTAAGCTTATTGCTTTATACATTAAGACTGAGGGTTTCTGAATGTAAGTCTACAGACAAAAAGCTGCCATATAGAAATTGGTTAAAAGAATGGCAGAAGCCTATAGATGGTTACTTAACCCATGGTGCATAACTTACTTAATGTGTAAGAGCACCTTAAAAATCCATGGGCATTTCTAATTGCATACTTCAATCTTGGTATGTGGTGGCACAAGCTCAAATGTTTTTGTATGTCTTTCTGAAAAACGTGGTTTTTATTTGCCACATCTTTAAAATAATGTAGACTGTTTTTTTCAGAGGTTGGGGTATAGTTTTTAAAAAAATATATTGATTTTATTTTCCTTTCATAATTAAAACAAATACGAGTAAGGCCAAAAGGGAAAAGTTAAAGGATCCACCCAGGGATGTATTTAGTCATGAGGAATTGCTGTGACAAATATTTCTTGTCATTAAAGCATTAATCCAGTGAGCCTTGGAGCTTTGGAAGAGGTGACATGCTCTGGGAGCCATGTGCTGACACTGTCCTGGTTTGGACCGCCTGAACTGCAGGTGCCTGGGGAAGCTCAGCCTTGTGGCCATTTACAGCACCAAGCATCCAGATCCTCACCCTGCTGAGGTGACCAGAGGCGATCTGACGGGCTGTGAGCCCCAGAAGGGCAGCTGGAACAGGGCGCTGGATTGCCACTGCTCAGCCAGGGAAGGTACTTCGGGATCTTTGACCTCGCGGGGTAAAATTCCCTCTTTAGCATCTCCTTCCTCCCAGAACCTCCCTGGGCTCCACACTCGAGGTGCCTGGGTTCCACACCAACTCCAGGGGAAGGCTGCCACCTACTGAACTCCCGGTTTTGCTGCCTGCACATCTGTATTTGCCGATTTCTCACCCCAAGCAGTGACCAAATCCTGCCTGTGATTGTGAGGAATGTGTGATGCTCAAGGTCCCCACATCACCCAGCCCTGTCATTGCACTGGGTGAGATTTCTGCAGCCTGGCACTGGCTAACAGATGTGATTTCTCTTTTTGTTGCAAGCATTAGAAGGTGGATTTTAACACACTAATTATAAGAGATGGCAATGAAAGTGAAGATAACAAGAGCCCACACAGCATTGCTGTTATCTGACCCTGACCTGAACTCCTCCCTGCTGTAAGTGCTGAAATGTACTGCTAAGGATTCCTTTGGAAACTGCTGTGATATTTCAGTCACAGTCTCACAAAATTTAGAAGTGTCTTTAAAAAGAATTAAACCAATAAGATTCCTCACACTTCCCACTAGATGCTCAAGTGAATTTCATCAAAGATTGTCATGCAAAAAATTTCAATTATCATTCCATAAATATGGATGAAATAAAGCATATATTTACCCCATAAACTCTTCTATTTGTTCCAGGATAGCTGAAATTTCAGATCTCTTCATGGTTTTTCCTTCTAAAAACCTTTCTTTTGGCAAAGCAGAAGGAAAGAAATTCCAATTTTGGACACGTTCATATTCATTTCCCAAGGAAAACAGGACAACTGCAGTTTTGTGTAAAAACTGAATCTCACAGAAGTGAGTATTTTGGACGTCTTTTAGATGCAGCTTCAAACTTTTCTTAAAAATTGGTGATTTGGCTTCTCATGGATCATTTGGATAAGAGGATGACTATAGTAAACTCATGGAGCAAGGACAAGTTTCTCCATAAGATAAAGCTTTGTTTCACGTGCCTCTGCTAGGGGGAAAAAAAAGAGACCGAAATAGAGTTTAAAATGGGAGCAATGAGGGTCTTTCTGATTGAAAAAAATACTTTGAGAATTCTATAAAAGGATTGGCTTATATTTGCATCACAGTTTTTTGGTGACCTTGTATAAACAAACTTCAGCATCTGATGACTGGAGGCCTTTCCTTTAGGCAGCTTCTGGACCATTTGTAAAATCAAGATTGTTCATAGTTCCTGCCTCACTTCAGCAAAATCATCTGCAGATGGTCCCTCAAAATTTGGCAGAAAATAAGACAATGGATGGAGGAAAAACACAATAGAAAACACAACTGCAGAAACATCAAATCTATATATTTTATTTTACTTTTTTATCATTTGTAAGATTTAACTGTCACTGAGCAAAGTAGGCAGTGCTGTTCCCTGCATCCTGCCTGGCAGAAAATTATCTTCAAGCAAAATCAGCAACATCTTGTGTCACAATTTAGTTCCTGGTATTGTTAGAGCACAGAGGTAACTCTTGGCCAGAAAATCCCCATTACTCCAGTGTGTTCTGTAGTTACATGTTCCTTTTGGTTGTGCAGTGTACTTCTTAAGAGCCATCACAGCTCACAATTGGTGTATTTTAGTGGAGGTAAAATTCCTTCGAGGTGGCAGGTGGTTCTAGATGTTCCACGTGTTGGAAAAACCAGGTTGTGGCTCAGCCATAGCAGAACCTACCCACACTCCTTAGCTTTGCACTTGTTTAAAGGAATTATCTCATGGATTCACTCTTTTTCCTCCCAGGCAATCAGAGCCTCTGCTGTAGCTCTGTACTTTGGGGAGGGTGCAGATAAAACCTGGTACAAATTAGCCAAAATGTTCACTCTGAGCTTGAAGGAAATAGGGGAGCCAGCCCTGGCTTTGGGTTTTAGCACTGCTCCAGGCATCCTGATCTGGTTATTTTGCTTTTGGAAAAGAGCAGCTGACATAGCCACACCTACCCTGTGATGAAGCAGAAAATTCAGTAGAAACAAGCTGGTATAATGTGCTTTTTGTGCCTTTTTCTTTGCCCTCCTCCATAGTTTCCATTCTTGGGTTCTTTTCAGGTGAGCTCTCCCACTCATAGAAGCTGACAGGTTTCCAAGAATGTTCAAACAGCTGGTTCTGATGTAATGGTTACCTTTTCCAGCAGGCACTGGCTTGAAACCCATCAAGTCTTAGCCATCTTTCACAGGGATCAAGGGCTCAATTCTAGAAAATATTGGAGCATCCAAACACTTGTGATTGCAGTGAGATTACTCATGGGCCTAATGTGCTTTAGTACCTGGCTGATTCATGCTGTAATAGGAGGCTCTTTGTGCTGCTGCAGAAGGAAATAATAAGAGGCTTGACTGCAGCTTGTTAGGTGAAGCTCAATAGTAAAGCTCTTATCACCAAATAGTTGGTATTTAGGGAATGATGCTATTTATAGAAGCACACTTTCTTTGTTTTATTTCCTCGCACTGTTTATACAGAGATTTATCTTTTCTGATTATCATAAATATGTAAGTTGCTAGAGGTGCTTTTATATGTCATGCTTCTTTCTCTGTGCAAGAACAAACTGATGCTTTATTCTATTTGCAGCAAATTGTTGCTGAGTATAGATGGTGCAGAGCAGAGAGCTTCATGTGTTTTCTTTGTTTCTTTGCAGAAAAATGAAGTGACAGGTGCTTAGCCTCATTTTTCATGCTAGCTTTGCCATGCCATTTTCACCAATAATGAAGGCAGCTGCCAGAGCTTGAGGAAATCAGGCGAAAAATTCAGCTGGCAGGTAGACCCAGTCACTTTAAGAAATGTAATCTTATGTTAGCAGATGGTAATTAAAAGGCAGAAGAAATAAAATTTTGTCTCAGTTTTCTGCACTGTTACATCAATTAAATCTGCAATAGAAATGCAAGCAGAAAATATAATTTATTTTCATGTGGCTACACAATATGATTGTATGCAAATCTAATGATTTGTTTTGCAAAGACAATTGCAGGGTTTTTTAACCTAAGTAGAATAACTGATCGTTTCCAGAGGGTATGTATGTGCAGTAAATCTTCAGTCTTTAATATGCCTAATGCAATGAAAAGCATCTCCTTGTTTTCTATTCGTTGTTAAACCTCAAATTGTGTTATGCTGTCTATACACTTCCATCTTTCAGTAACACCAATTTAAATCTGAGCAGTTCAGTCTATCTGAGTGTGCAGAGATAATCTAGCTCAGGCCTCAGCAGGGGTGCACCCTGTTAAAAGAGAATATCCAAAAATTGCAAGATTGAACTGGGTAAGAATTGTTATGATCTTGCAGGAAAGTGATGTTTCAGCTCTGACAAGATTTCTAAGGATTTTCTGTTGTTCCTGCCACTTGCAGACATCTAGCTTTGAGGACAGAGCCTTATAATTTCTCATATGTTACTACTTATGGCTTCTAGGATCACGAAAAACATGTGCAAATCACTTGAAGTGTGAAATAATTACATAATTGCAGCTCATTATGGCAGAGGAGAAATGCTGGTGTGGCTGTGTCACCGTTTCCGGAGCTGGCTCCGATCTGCAGGGCTTTTATGAATCATGCTCAAATATTCACCCAATTTTAGAAAAATTCACCCCATTTTGAATATTGCAGTATAATCAAACTTGAAGATATTTTAGTGCTGTTATTCCCTTTTAGAAGACATAGGGTTATTTAGTTGGAAATTGATTAACCAGATGTTTATTTTGTATTTCTGCAGATCCAAGCCAGGTTTGTATGTGATGCTGAAACCACACTTCCTTTGTTACCTGTCTTGCACCAAGTCTGCGTTAAAGACAAAAATAAATAACCTAGATATGTTGTTTAAAAGTGCAGCTCCCAATTCTTCTGTCCCACTGACTGATTGCTGATGACTTTGAACATAATGGAAATTTTATCACTGTAGATCACATTCTAGTGAGACTGGCAAAGCAAGAAACATTTTTTTTCAGTTTTTCTTAAGTGTTCAGTTAAGCAGAAATGCAAACACACTCCTTTAAGCTACAGTGATCAAAAGCATCACTTCAGACCAAGGAGTTAATTCTAGTTGTGTCTCGTGAGATTGCTGCTCATTTAAATATATAAAAATAGATGATCATATAAATAGCTGGGATTTTTTATGAGTTCTTATGAGTAACAATGAATATGAGTTTTGAATCAGAATTCACATTTATTTCACGTTTGCCCATGGAGTATCTCCATGAGTTTGCATTTAAGAGCATAGATAAGCATTCAAGTGAGAGATGTCACTTGAGCAATTCCAGAGAGAGAAAAACCCAGAGCAGGGAAGTGAGGAGAGGTAACCCTATTTATTGAGAGGTAACCATACCTGTCTCCCAGGTGCAAACTCTCCAGAGTGGGGTCACATGTCAGAAGAAGTGAACGAGACGGGTGTCAGACACTTCACTGATGCCACACCCATCACAGAGAACCTGCAAATGGGGGGTCATGGCTTCTGATCCAGCTGGGACTGGTGGTGACTGGAAACACCTTGATCTGCTGGCATGGTCTCTGGTTGTTTTTTTTGTTTTGTCTTGTTTTGTTTCGGTTTTTTTTGTTTTTTTTTTTTTTTTTATTTCAGGTCACCAAGTTTGCCCTGATGAGCACTGATGTCAGCACTGCAGCCTGGGGCTGTGGTGGAAGGGGAGCAGAGGCTGCAAGTCCTGTCACACCCCACCCACCCCAGCCCCAACAGGCTGGCTGAGCATGGAGTGAGCTTCAGCATCTCTGGGGCTGCTTCTGTACACACATCAGGTATCAGATCCCTTGACACATCACTGAAGGGTGTGCAGTTGTGGGCAAGCAGAAAGTGGAGTGGTGGAATCTGACTGTACTGAAAAAGCCTCAGTTTGTGCACCTGGGCAGCAGCAGCTCGCTGAGCCTGTGGCTGGGGATGCCCCTACAACTCTCACCATGTTTCCTTTGCTCTTGCTGCCATCCTGACCCAGAATGTTCTTGGCAGTTAATTCTTAGAGCTCTTGTTTTCCCAGGTCTGCAACTATTTGCATGTGGTGTGGTACTCTGAAACACATCTTGTCCACAGAGACCACAAATACATTTTCTCTGGAGACCCAGGCCAGGGCTGATTCTCACACCTGGCTGAAAGGTTTGGGCATTTAACCCATCCTTCCAAATATCAGCTTGTAACTTCCAAGTTTTTTTGATGTTTGCCTCACCACACTATTGAGCCCAAAATACTTCTGAGTATCAGAGATTACAAAGGAACAAAATAAATAAAGGAATTAGCAATGTAAGAGTACAACTGTGAGAAATTTTCCCTGCCTGCTCTTTGTTAAATGGGAGAGCACCTGGTAATGTTGGTTAGTATTCTTTTTTTATTTTTTGTAGCATCATCATTGTATTTGGGCATTGAGTAAGGTACTCCAGCACTGTTAAGCCTTTGCTTTCTCTAGACAGTGACATTTAACCTCTAAATTGTTCAGCTGCAGGTTTTAGATTGGTAAGTTTATAAGAGACAGCGAATGCCTGGGGTATCTGAGTGTGTTCATTGTTGTCTGAGAAGCCAGTGCTGCTGGTTTTGAAATTTCATCTGTGCCCTCTGAGAAATGATCTTTTTATATACCCAAAGGATAAAACCCCTTCAGCTAAGGCATTCTAAAAAATGAATGCTGTATTCCTCCTGCCAGGACTTTGTCCTGAAGAAGGAAACAGATGCTTCACTTGATTTCCCCTCTCACACAGAAATCAATAAAGAAGGTAATATGAAGTCAAATTTTGAAAATGTGCAAAGCAAACTCAATGCATACTGCCACTGGGCATTCTTCAAAATACTTTAATGCCTTTAGGAATTTTGTGGCCTTATTCTTAGAATGCCATATTCAGGGCACTTAGAGAAACCCAATAGTCTTAAAATGCTGAATAGCCTTTTCTGATAAATTTGGGTTACTGGGTGTGTTGCAGCCATCACTAAAATCACGGGCAATAAATAAATAAATAAATACTGGCCTCAGTATTTATGCCCTGTCCCTTGTGAATCTTCTAAACAGTTTCTTCCTCCATTTTCAGAGTTGAAAGAAAGTATAGGAGTGGTTTGAGAAATGGCAGGGGTGTTTGGACTAGGAAATGCTGTGGTCTGAAAATAAAATCCGAGGAGTTAAGCATGGTCTAAAAGAGGGAGGTGGAGTGGGAGAAAAAGAAAATAGTTTGGATTCAGTTTGACATTTTCTTTTATCACGCTTGCCCTCAGTCAGCTTGTTCAGCAATAGTAATTTCTCAGCACAATGTCAGGTACATGAAAGAATGTGACAGCTTTCCCTGCTAACCCAGGCTGCCTGATAGAAATTATCATTCATTATCATTATTAGTGTAACTAACCAACCCCAAGCCTGATCCCATTCCAGTGGCACTGAAATGGCAAAAGTCCCAGTCACATCAACAGTCTGGGCTCAGCCCTGAAGCTCTTTTATCTGAAGAAATCCAATGGTGATTACTGACTGGAGTTCTGTTATTTTATCTGGGATTTATGTTCTGTTTTTTAATGGAGTGTGTTAAATGAGAAGTGTTAAAAGACTAGCTACTACAAGAAAAATAATTTAATGTGATTTTATAGTTTTTATATATGCTACCAGATGTAGCCAATCAATCAATAAAACAGCTTTTCTTTGAGAGCATTCTACTCCAGTGGCTAAACTTCCATAATTACCCTGCCACCATAATTAAAAATTATCTAGACTCCTTCCTTCTAGTTTGCTCAAGCTGATGAGAAACTGATAAGATGGAGTTTCAGCGCAAATGACATCTTATCACTTGGCAACTTTCAAATGCAGAATATTTCAAAATCAAATCTCTAAGACTGCACATTACTTTGAGGAAATGTGTCAACAAAATGCTGTCAGCTCCTTGCCTCTTGACAAGCTGTACAGATTTCAGATGACTCTTAACCGTAACTTGTCCATCAAATCAGCAGATGTCCTTTTTGGCACTATTGGAAGCACTGTTAGAGTGGCTGGTGGCTTTTTTAAAAGGCAGGAAAGAGTTTCTGATTGTAACTGGGGCCTCAGATCAAGTTCTAAATGAGGAGAGAGGAACAAGCAATGCTTTTTTGCTGATGTACCTGGCAGTGGGAAGAAGGAAACCCTGAAGACTTTGGCATTTTGCTCATTTGATCTTAGGTAGGGATGGGGTGTCCTGAAGGACAAGAATGACTAATTGGAAGCTGCTTCTCTGAGCCCTAGAAAATGAAACAAATGCTCAGAGCACTTGTTCAGGCTGCAAAGTGTCACACGTCTTGATGGTTTTTAGGGCTGTCACTGCAGTGTGTAATTTCCATCCTTTCTAGAGGGACAGCACTGAAACAGCTCCCATCTCCCTGTCTGAGAAAAGCCTCTGCTTGTGAGGTGCTCCTGGCTGCTATCATCCCTCCCCTTGTGGGCTGGCTGGGCTGGAGAGGTCCAGCTGTTTCTATTTTCACTGAAAGGGACTATAGCACACAGATTCAGCAGGTTTAATGTTTTACATGCCGGTTTAACAGATTGTTAGACTGCAGCATCTTGTCATGAGCTGAGAGATGGTAGAGTGCCTCTCTCAGATTTGTGTGTGTCCTGTGAGTATCCTCGTGCTGTACTTACCTGGTGCCTTTTGGGGCTGCTTTTATTCCCTAAGGCCACTGTACATGTGCTTCTCAAATAACACAAAAGGCTGTTTGTAGCCTACCAAATAACCGAAGGCTGTTTGTAGCCTGCCAAATAAAGGTTTGTAGAAAGGAAAGCTGATCTTTTCCATCATATGGATTCCTCAGTTTTAAATTTAAACTGGTTGAAATACCTTTGAACAGTTACTCTTCAAAGGATATTTCTGTAAAATTTGTGTGCTCTGAGTCTATCTTTGCAAATTGAGTCTGATTTCCTTACATTCTGTAATAGCTTGCAGTTTTGTTTTTCCTGGCACAAAAGCTCTTTCCTTTCGTCCTTCAGTTAGTCAAAGGTAGAAGGCTCTCCCTGAGAGAGAGATTCATTTTTCTCACTAGAATTTCAAACTGCAGGATGACAGTCTTCTCTGGCACACGCTAAGCTCACCACCATCCTCAGTATACATGAAATCATAATCAAAGACAGATGCCTCTGCCTGTTATAAATAATCAGTGCTGCTTGCATAGAGCAGGAAAAATCCTTGTTTAGACTGGTCTTACTTTCTTTCTTGGGCCTCTGTATTTCCCTTGGCCTTTCTTTTTTTTTTCATCTTTTCTCTGTCTCTAATTCTAGATATTTGCCTAAGGAAATAAAAGGAAAGGGGAAAGTAGATCTTGGCACACTCTGAATTCTCAGTGGATTACCCTATGGAGTGAAATTAAATACACATGACATATAAAAGGGAACAGCCTTTTAATTTATAGCAAAAACCCCAGTTCACAATAAATCTGTTCTTTCCTGTTTGTTCATGTGCATGATGAGAACATGTCATATGCCTCTGTGAAGCTGATATAGGAGCTCTTTGTTCTGTGTAGGATTAATTTGTTTTGAATTGGTTAAAGGTTCTCTGTAAATATCAAATAGCAATTGTGAATACAATTTAAAATTGGTGATCAAGTTCACTTGCTTTTATAGCAAAACCCAGTGCAGCAGCATCTATTTTAACAGCTTCTTGTAAAGGCCTTGTCCTCTCAACTACAAATTGTCCTCAAGTAGTGGTGAAATTTCTGTCATGTCAGGGCTCAGATTAGAGCCTCTTTTGGGGGAGTACTTTCAGATCTCTTTGTGGAAAAATTCTGCTCTGGAGGTGGATGCCATTATGATTTTTTTAGCCCTGGGCAGTGCACAAAGCACTTCTTTGTCGGGTTTTGGGTAAGGTTTTCAGCTGCAGACACCACCCTACTGACATGCTTCTAATTCAAATGTCCTGAACTCTTCCTGACTAAACTGTCTGAATGTTTTGCTGTGGTGTTTTGTCCTCTAGGCTTCCAAATTCTTGTGCTGGTTAATTTTTTTTTTAGGAATGCATAAAGCGATGAGGCAGGGATTGTGAAAAGAGCCTCGCGCCACTAACGGGTTGCTGCTACACAACCAACCATGTTCTGTGTCCTTACAGGAGTTCTGCAAAGGCCTGACACTAAGAAATGAGAATATAATTTTTCTTTGGTTTTTTAATGCCAATGGTTTACCACAAGAAACACCACTGCCAGTGCTTTGATAAAAATTCAGACTGGTCCTGTTCCAAGAGACCCAGGCTTTTTTCCCCTGAGGTCAGCTTGTTCATGATAAAGTAGGGATTGAAAGGCTTTTTTTTGTTTTGTCTTGTTTTGTTTCGGTTTTTTTTGTTTTTTGGGGTTTTTTTTTTTTTTTTTTTAACATATGGGCTAATTCCAGTATTAACTGCTTCAACTCCTATTTCACCATGGTAAAAAAATAAATTGCTATAGTTGCTTGCCCATTACTATTTATAGCTTTGTCCTTTACTGTTTTCCTCCTCTGCGCAAGACCATAAATACATTAAAGAGGAAAAGAAGGAATGATTGGTTTGTCTTTGACACATAGGCTCTCAGGCTTGTTGATATTAGTCACATTAATTAATCATCTTATGGACTACAGGTTTTATTAACAGAAGCATAATCTGATTCAAGTAATTAATCCACTCCTGAAAAAAAAAGACATGTTCTTGGCATTAAGGTGACTTATTGATACCAATTGCCACAAAACCCCATGCCAGATAGGTCAGATGTGGTTAAATTGGCTCTTGGATTTCTGACCAGCAGCCAGGCTTTGCCTGCCATAATTTTCCCTGATTTTCCACTTCTCTGGGAATTATTTAAGAATATAATAATACAAGTATAATGAGCTGAAATCTCCCTGCTTCAGCTGCCTTGGCCTTGGTAATACTATTTTCCCTCTCCTCTGCAGTGAGAAGGATCTGAGTCGATTCAGCCACTTGCATTTTCCTCTCACTGAAAATTTCCTTGGCCAGCAGTGCAGGGAGTGTGCAAGGGAAGGCCCAGAGCAGTCTGTGTTTGCAAACCTGCTCTTTCATCTGCAGCCTCTGCAACTTTGACACTGTTCTCTTATGATTTGTTCTAGGGAATGAAAACCCTATGGAGCAAGGTACATGATCAAACTGTCACTGAAATTCCTGCTCTGTCTGGACTGCCACTGAGTCTTTCTGAAGCCTTTGAGTTAGGAAGTGCCTTGTTTCCTGAGAGCTGATACTCTGTGTTTTGGATAAAGTCATGGCAGAAGTGTCACACTGAAAACACCCCAGTGGATTTTTACACCCATTTAATCATCCTTTGGAGAGGTGAGGCATGTATCACTGGTGATATGAATGCTGTGTGTTGACTTTCTGGCTCTACTGGACATAGCTTAATCATATTTGGTTAATAAAAGCCAAAACATAAATTGTGCTTTGTTCTCTGGAAAAGGCTTCCTTTTTTCCCCCACCTTTGTGTTTTCTTTCTTTCCACCCTGTGGTTTTATTTGTCTGTCTCTGATAACATGACAAATTAGAATGAAAGCCAATTAATTAACGTTATAAGGGGATGCTGAATTATACTGTCTTTGGGTCACAGTTACAAACAGAAGCATCTTGTCCAGAAGCATGAATTTCACTAAAATATTGCATAAAATCCATTCAGTTAAACCAATGCAATCTGCTTAAATGTTTGTTCTTGTGGATGAGGGAAAACCAGCTGATAAATATTTTAGGATGAATCATGCAGTTACTACATGAAAGTGAATTAATATAGTTTATGCTTTTGTGATTGACCAGCACAGGCTATGTTGCTGTAAGCCATCTGTAAACTCTCTGCACTTCCAGCCTTTTTTGAGGCTCTCTTTCATCAAAACCAGGCAGTTTACCTGTGTCCTTTGTCATGCTCTGCATGCACAAATAAGGCCATTGCCACTGAGACAGTCCATTAGACTGATTTTTCGAGCACACAAAAAGCACTTTCTAGTGAGTAATTGTATATTTGACCTAACATACTATGTTTGCAATCCTTGCAATTGATGTCAGTTGAAACTAAGCCTAATTCGTCCTTCCCCTCACCCAGAGAAGGGTATTTGTAAACCAAAACCCATACAACTGTGATTTCATCTTAATACCTGTTACACAGCTGAGAAGCCTGGCTTAATGCTGCTAACTGGTAGTCAGCTTGTCTGTGTCAAAACAGTGAATGAAAAAAAATATTTGCTGTTTTTGCACAGGAGTGTAACATCAAGGATTTCAGTAGGGATGCTGTAAATAAAAAAGTTCATTACAAAAATAATGAGTTATGAGCTCTCTAAGGATATTTCACTTTCAGGCATGAGTTAAGTTAGCCTCTAGTACTTTATCAAAGCTCAGGTGTGTAGGACTCTATAAGCCTGGTTCAGTTTCTCTAGTGAAGTGTCCACATCACAAAGTCACTTTGAAGAAAGTGGTTTTGGGGGCAAACATGAGGCAGGAGATCAGAGCAAGGTGAGTGCCTGGCAGTGCAGAGCAGACCTTCAGCTCTGTTTTCTGAAGGGTGTTGGTGTGTGATGTCAGTGTGTGTGTCTGTGCTTCAGAGGCAGGTGTGGCTGAATGGGAATAGCCAAGAGCAGGGGCAATATTAGACTGCTGAGGAGCCAAGATGGAAGGCAGCATGGGATGTAACAAAAGCAAAAAGATTGTGAGCTGGTTATGGACCAGCCTTCTTTTTAGTTTGCTGGGGGGAATTAATTCCATCCAGGACATTTCATTTTAGATCATGTCTGTCTTACTTTTTGGTACTCTGCTTCTGCCACTTGCTTAGATGTTGAAATGGCCTTTCTTACTTGTTCTTCATCTTAGCAGTTTTCAGTGGGACTGCCAAGAAAACTAAAACCCTCTTCCTTGTTCTTCGAAAGCATAAGCAGGGAGTTAAGAAGGCAAGATTAGTTTTGCTAATAAATGTGTACAAGAGAATTCCTTTGGGGATTTCTGTTTTTCTAAGTATTTGCTTTAAAGGATTATGAGTTTCTACCCCCCTTGGGAGAATAGTTGCAGTTTGTCTCATCCTTCTTCGTGTTGTGGAAGGGAAGAGAAAACACCCAGTCAGTCTGGTCATTGATTTTCCAAAAGACCCTTTTTTCACTATTTTGGCAGTGATAATGTTCTGCTTTCCAAGGACACTGCTGAGACACGGCACATCCCCTGAGGAACTCTGGCCAGTACTGTCTGTTTCCTCCAGGGAACAACAGCAGGTGTGGTAGCTCTGTCAAATTAATGTGTGTCAAGGTCACCAGTCCTTGCAGGGGCTGGCTGGCTTGCCTTGGAGAAAGGGACAAGGATCTCAAGGTAAACAGAAATTGCTGTGTGATAACGAGTGTACATTCACAGATATCCAGAATCCTTATTTCAGGTTGCTTTAGGCTGTGTGAGAGCACATCTCAGCACATCTTTGTCTGATGTCAGCTGGTGCTTTGGAAAAGGAGCAGACATGAGCAGGTGGAATTTCCACTCAAGAACAGAGAACCTGCACAGCAGCCCATCACATCACACAGTGTTACCTCTGTCCAAACAGGGTGAATGGAGCCAGCCTGATCAATGCCTTTGTGCTGGCTGCAGCCACAGATTACTCTGAGACCATTCATAAATTATGGTTTAAACAGTAATATTTTGCAAGGGCTTGAAACAGTTGGGTGCATAGATGGAAATAACCCAATATCATGGTAGTTTTGCATTGTGTGTCTGGAGTATGTGGTATTTAGTCTTTGCTGTTGGAAGCCACCATCTGTGCAAACATTTTAACTGATACCATTCTGAAAGAAATTTGATGAGTGACAGAAGAAAAATAAGTTATTTAATTAATGATTTGGTTGCACATATGGACATGTAATCCCTGGCCAGATGCATTCAGACATTTTGGGTCTTATATAAGCAGCATGGTTGGTCTTTGGATAGCCAGTTACAGGCACCCACGATAAAGTCAATGCTGCCAAAACCCCCTTTCTTTCTGGGGGGCTTGGGGCGCTGTGTGTGTACTTCATCCCTCACCTCCTCTCGTGTTTGTTTTTCCCTTTTCAGTGCAGCAACAACCCCTTCAGCTGAGGCCCTTTGGATTGCTTTGATATAAACATTCAAAAAGATCAAAGAGAAAGCAAGGCTCAGCTGGTGGCCTTTCCCTTTACAGCAGTGACTTTTAGGCCATGTCTCTGCTACAGATGTTTGCTGGCAGAACTGTGTCAAGCCAGGTTGGATGGGGAGTTTGATCCCTGTCAGGCAGATTTGTGTGAGCAGATGCAATTTTCCTGGTTATGCTGCGTGTGTTTGCTTGGCAGGAGTGAGCAGTGAATGGGCCTGACTGTGCTCATGGTGCAAGGGTGACTTGGTCAGCTCAAAAGGGATTTGCACATGGGGCACCCTGTCCCTGCTCACGCAGCATGCCCAGGCTGAACAGTGCTCATGGATGTAGCTGTGCTGCCCAGGAAGCAAAGCAGCTGAGCCTTTAAATTGATGCTGCTCTGTTGGCAAAGACTCTGAAAGAAATGTAAAACAACTCCCTGGTGTTGAACTACGTTCTGTTTTAGGAGCTGGTTTAGCCTGTGCTGGCACAGAAACCCTCTCTGAGGCAGGGTTTTTTCAGCTGGAATGGGTTTATCCTCTCTAGTTTAATTCTATCTCATTTGTTGGAAAAACCTTTCTATAAAAGCAAGACATCAGTTTCTCCCCCATAGTCAGGTTTTTAGTAGAAATCCTGCTGTGAAGATCAAGAGAGAGAAGATGGACCTCTACAACATGACTGGCCTCAGAAGGTGGAAATGCAGTGCTTCAGTGTTTGCCAGAATGGATCATAATTCCAGTGTTCCAAGAGATGTTTCCCCTTGGTAATGACTTGAACATGTCAGTAATTTAGGTACTTAAGAATTTCTTTCATTTTCAGGATGTTGAGTTTGTAGTACCAAGAAGATTCATTTTGGGGAAAGCAGCTTATTTCTGAATGACTAAAATGGAATTATGGGCTGCTGAGAATGAGTTTGACAGAGGTGCTGCTCAGGACACATCTGTTACCTACAACCAACATTCAGAAAAAGAAATGGCTCTGCTTTTTCAGTGAGAGCTATTCTTGGCTTGATCCTTAAAAAAAATTAGGGTGTGATACTGTTCTCCCCTGCCACAATGTAGACATAATCAAGACTAAATTACTTTTAGTTTTATTTAATTTCTTACTAGTTTTGGTTTTTTGGTTTGGTTTCTCTTTTGTATAGGCACTGAAGATGGTCCAGGTTGTGAATTACGTGGGAACTTCAATGCATATTACTGAACTCCACTGCTGTGAATTCAGGTAAGTGCTACTTAAGCACAAGTTTTGTTTGGTTGGGGTTTTTAGTAAGAGAAATTACCTTTACTGAAAAACAAGCTTGTATGAATGCTGTTTTCTAATGCCTCCATCCTTTTGAACACAATTGGAATTTACTCCTTTCCTAGACGTTTTGCTTTTATTTAATGTAAGGTTTTAATTTTTATACTGTTGCTAGTTTTATTGAGCTTTCAGTGAAGGATTTTTTTTTTAAATAATGACTTGAAGGTGTGAGCCTTTTTTAAAAGTATGGTCTTCAAGCCTACTTTTGCAACAACCTACTCAGCTGGGGGACTGATCCAAAGCCCTCTGAAATCAATGGAAAACCTCCAGAAAGTTCTACAAGGTTTGGCTGAGGTCTTTTTTGAGAGCATGAAAATGAAGGCATTTTTGGTTTTCACTGTTGCATTCCTAAATCTGAGTAAGCAGAAAATTGGATTTATTACTAATAGAAGCAGATCTACAAAAACAAAGGACTTGCAGTTCTCTGCTGTAAAGGATATGGTTTGGCAAGATGTAGAGCAGGTAAGTCTTACAATGTGAAAAATGTAGACAATCAGAATTAACTGCAACCAAATGTACCCTGGAAGCACTGCTGTAATTTATAATGCAGTCAGGAATGCACTGCAGGCTCCTCAATCAATAAGCTAATGGGAAAAAAAACCCTGCAATTAATTACAAATCAACTGGGTCAATAGCCTTTAAATGAAAGATATGAAATTGCTAACATTTGGATGGAACTTCTTTGCCAAGTATATTTATAAACCTCATATAAAATATGATATTTATAAAAAGAATAAAAGCTCCTTTCACTGTTAAAAGGCAGCACTCTGAATGCCTGATTTCCTTTTGCTCTAAAAATTCAACTGAACTGACTTTATTTCAACAAGTTTTCTACTGTGTATAAAAGAACTGAAGTAATCCTTTACCTTTAATTCAAGACCTTACAGTGGAGCACAAGAGCTATAAATAGAACTCCCAGGGTGATGCTGCCCATGACTTCATGCTCAAAACATCTAAAATGGTGAAAGTTTGTGGCCAAATGGTTCTCTCAGCAGATGTCAGGACCTGAAGCATTCTGACTGGTGATCTTGGCAATCTGATGGCTTGTTATGTTTACAGAAATAGCCCCAAAAGGGCAGCCAGGGCAGGAGGAGATGGGCTAATGCAGGCACTTGAAGGCAGCTTGTTGTTTGTGGGCTCTCAGCTTCAAACAGCTCTGGGCCTTTACAGTTTGCTAAACTGGGGGTGCCACTTACCCAGAACCCTTTTCATCTGGCACTGACGATTTTTTCCACATATATTCTATAGCACTTCTGCTTTTTATTAAAAAGGCGGAAGAGAATCATTGCCAAGGAGGAAATAATATTTTTAAACTTGTGAATCTCTACTTATTTTTTTTTAGGTAAGTTTTTTCATTACCTTGCTGCATGCTTTTTATTGTCCTCTTTTAGGGGCAGTTCAAATCAGAGGATTGAATTGTAATTATATACCATTAGTGAGACCTCAACTGAAGAGTGACTGTTCCTGAACTGTAACACATTTATTGATAGTGGAGAGTTTTTTTCAAGCAGGTGGACAAAATGCCCTAAAAGACTTTGACAGTAAAGGAAAAGGAGGACAAGTTTAGGGCTTTATTACTTAGTTTCTTCTTGTACCTTCACTGCAGAGGCTGCTGGATTTAATCTTTATCATCGCAGAATTTCAGAGATATTACTAGGTTTCCCAGGTTGTCTGAGCTTCCTAGGGTTGCTTGTTCACATTAAAAATGTACCAGTCTCCTTTGTTGCAAAGAGCAATTTTTTTTCAACATACAAACAAGGAAATCAAACTCTGCCCACACAATGTTCTTGGGTCCACCATGGAAGTCCAAACCAGGGGAGTTGCTGAGGTGTGACGTGTGAACAGCATCTCTCTGTTCTCTTTGTCTTTTCAGGTAAAATGAGGGTGCACTTTCCAAGTCAGTGAAAGAAAATACGAACAAGTGGAAAGAGGAAGAGGATCTGGAAGAGCTTGTGGAAGTGGGTGAGCACTGACCCATTGAAGGGAGGTCTTTACCCAATGGCAAATGTCTGGAGCAGCCCCTAGCAGCAAGCACAGGAAAAGGGATGGTTACTAACTTTGTTGGACTTGCCTAATTCAGAAGTACCTTGATGATGAATTTTTCGTTTTCCACTCTGCCAATTTTTATTTGTGAAAAAGAACCCTTGGAGCCCCCTTTTATTTACTGGTCAAATACAGATAAATCAAGGTCTTTTCATTCATCCCAGAATCAGAGGATTTGCTAAGATGGAAGGGACCCACAAAATTCATCCAACCCAACTCCTGGCCCTGCACAAGGCCATCTCCAAGTGTCACACCATGTGCCTGGGAGCATTCTCCAAACACTTCTGGAACTCTGTCAGGCTGGTGCTGTGACCACTGCCTGGGGAGCCTGTTCAGTGCCCAACCACCCTCTGGGTGAAGAATATTTTTCTGATATCCAGCCAAAACCTCCCGTGACACAGCTTCAGGCCGTTCCCTTGGGTCCTGTCCCTGGTCACCTGAGAGGAGAGATCAGTGCCTGTCCCTCCTCTTCCCCTCACAAGGCAGTTGTGACTGCAGTGAGGTGTCTCCTCAAGCTCCTCTTGTCCAGGCTGAACAAACCAAGTGACCTCAGCTTCTTGTCACATGGCTTCACCTCCAGATCCTTCACCACCTTCCTTAGTGTCCTTTGGATACTCTCTAACAGCCTAATGTCCTACAGTGCAGTGAGAAAAACTGCACACAGTGTTTATGGTAAAATTCTACTCTCCATCTTGTAGATCACTGGCTGCTGGTTTAAAACACAAGAATGTTTGATACAAAAACATTGTAAGCCTTGAGTCTTACAGGTGGGGCAGGAGGCAGTCAAACACACAGGTGAGGGATGCAGCATTGTGTGATTTTAGAGAGGAATGTTTGACAACTTCCCTCAAATGAAATGATGGTATTTGACCACTGTCACTGCACCTTCAACTGTGGCTCTGTCTTGGTGCTTTTTCTGACTGCAATGCAAATATCCTCACGCTGGCGCCGTGAATTCTGTGCTGGTGTTTGAGCAGCACTGAGCTGCTGCTTTTCCACCTCATGAGTCTTTCTGTTGCCTCCTCCTTCCCAGGATGTAGTGGCTAAGCCACAGTGTCGCTGTGATAGCTTGCATGAAATGAAGACTGCAACATTTTTTGAGATCAGAAGGCTTAACTTTATTGTAACAAGGCATCTTTTATACCATCTTTTGCTGATTGTGTGACTGGCTAAGTGGCACAATGACTTTCTACCACCGTTGGGTTGAGACAGAAAACAATGTTTGGAGAATGAACAGAAAAGGGAAAATAACCAAAAGGGATCAACAGCTGTTATTTGGAAAATAAGGGATGTTTACAAGAAACCTTTATCAGTCCATTGCTTGAGAACATGAAATTCCTCACAGAGCTGTCCTTGGAAAGGCAAGCAGCTCTCTCCTGGGAAAGCCTAAAGCCTGTTCTGAGATTTCTCTAAGTCGCACTAAAAATCCAGCCCCACACCACAGTGTCCTCACCCACCCAAAGGTTAGTCCCAAAGGACTGCAGAGAAGAGAGCCTTTTTGGAGCCTTGGCTGCAGTGGGGGTTTCACAAAGCTTCCATGAAACGTCTTCAATCTGGCCAGTGGATTTCCTTTCAGGTAGCACACTGCTGAGCTGGGCTGTCTCTGGCAAGGCTAGAATCACTAAATCACCACCAGCTTTGCAATATTTTAGGTAAGCATGGTCTGTCTCAATGTGAATGACATCCTTAGCTTCCAAAACACTTCTGCTACTTGGGACAAGGATGTGATCTGTTTCCAGACCTCTCCACTCTTTCTTGTGATATGATTTTTCTCAGCCTCTTCCAACAAAATCTAGGGAGTTTGTAAGATGTAATAAAACATAGATATGTTGGTGTATTGTAAGATGTTCATTAGTATAAAGGTAGGAAGTCAGAAAATCATGACAACTGCTCATGATTCCATCAAAGAAGTCCATTTTTTGGGTGAAAATTGTGCCATGACAGTTGTTTGTTATCACAGCAACCAGAAATTCCTATGCTATTCAACTCTTTCAGTATATTTTATATACATCCCAGGAGTTGTCATACCAATTACTTTTCACTTCCAGGCTTTTAGTACTTGGTCATTTCATCTTTCATCTTCCTGGAGACTGAGTTCTGATTTGAGTTCCTATTTCTCATTTGCAATGACAGGAAAAAATATTGGTCAGCCTCACCCGGAAGTGAAACGTATTATATAAATGTCCAAGCTGTTTCTTTATTATTTAATTTTTTGTATATCATATAAATGTCCATATGCTCCTTAGGAAAAGAAACCCAACAAAGCAGAACATTAAAAAAATTCCCAAATGAATGAATGGCTTATACTATTTTAATACAAGATAATATTACCACAACACTGACAAATATATCATTGGTTTAGTCAAAATGTTAGTAGCTTCACTGGTGATGATACAGACACATGCAAATCACCAGAGAATATGCCTGAATTTTACATCTATAGACATAGCACTGCAAAGCTAATACTGCTCTTATTCCAAACACATTCCACCTGCTCAGGCAGCTGCAGATAGATTAGAAATGTTGATGAAATCTATACAAGAAATTCTGTTGCAGTGACACTAGCTGATTTCCCTTCAACTTGCAGAGGCACAACCATTTTTTGTCTGCATTTGCCTCATTATATATTCAAAATAAATTAAACACATGATACCCACATCATTAAGAATGTCTTTTTTATTAAGCTACAGAAAATAATTGGCACTGAAATTTCTTTTCACATACCATTCATGAGGTTAAGTCTTTTGAAAACTAAAACACAAAACAAGCTCAAGGAAGAAAAACCCAATCAAACAAAACCTACAACAGTTTTACATAGAGATAGCTGCATTTCTAGTCAACTAAAGAATGCTGCCTCCACAATTCTATTGCAGGCCATGCTTCATTTCTTTTGACTTTCTCTTCAGTTAATCATTGGGTTTCCTAAATGCAAATGCATTACAACAATAATCAGGTTTTAATTTAAATTTAAATGCATTCCTTAGTGTATCAAGTCAAGCTGTCTTCCTTCCTTCTTTCCTTCTGATGTGGCTTTTTGGGGGAAAGTGAGTGCAACTTCATGGCATTTTTTTCTGTCTTTGTCATTGTTTAGTCAGTCATTCTTTCAGAGACAGACCTGAACCTTTTACAGTCATTGGCGTGGCGAGGCTGTTGGCATTGACTCATCTCATGGTGTGAGAGTGGAAAAGGGTCATGGTGTAATGAATTTGTGACTCTGCACAGGGGAGTTGAGAGAGCTGGGAAGGGAAGACATCTTGAAAAGTATGAAGCTTGAGGTAATTTCTTGTCCTGTGCTGTATGTTGCTACTTCAAGAAACAGCAGTGATCAGTTGTTTAAAAGAGCAAAAGGGAAGAAAATATTTATCCCACTATTGCAGGCTCCTTGTGCTTATTTATTTTGATGACTGAAATTCTGTGACATACTACAGTACAGCCCTTCAATAGCTGAACAGCTGACAAAATAGAAAAACAGTTTCAGTGCTGGGTTAGTTCTCACCATCCAGGCATGTTCTTTCATCTAAATTTCAAAGGTAGTGCAACTTTTTTTCTTCTTTCAGAAGGTTGGAGCAGGGCTAATCTATAGTTTGTATGGCCCTTGTGCTGTTGCCTGTTATTTCCAGCAAGGGGGTGACTCTGCTGAATGTCAGCTGCCAGCACAAGAAGTCAGGCTCTGGACAGCCACAAGCCTCTGTCTCTGTCAGAAACATCTGCTGTGTGGGGAAGGCATGAAGTGGGGAGTGTCTCATGTGTGCTGCTCATATCTGCTGGCCTGAGTTCAAATAAAGAAGGAAATAGCATTTCTTGCTTTGATTACCAAGTGTGCTGTTACTTTGTTCCAGCACTTCACTTCAGTACAATTTACCTGTTTGTGAAATGTGTTCCATAATATTTCCTTGATTTACTGTGATTAAATCCTCTGTTATTAGTTCAGGTCCTCTTTCTTCTTGTTATTTTATACATCATAAGAATTCAAATTTTCTTCTTTGGAGGAAGTATTATCTTCGTACATAATGTAAACAGAGTAGCCCAAAATTCTAAGATGAATTAGGGGAAGCTGGGCAGCTGGGAACAGAAAATAACATGGACATTCTTTGCAAAGAAAGCTGGGGCTGTTGGATGTTGAACCAACACCTGGGAATTCATCAGTACGTGGGTTATCTGCTCTTTCTTCTAAAGAGGCTAACCTGATTTTTTAACAATTTATTAAATCATTTTAGGAAATCCTTGAAAGCTTCCAAAAATAATTATATAAACCACACATGTCTTTTGTGTGAACTGTAAAAAGTGAGCCATACAAACCAGTATCTGGTAGGAGTGGGGTTTTCTAAGCATGTATTTTATCAAATAGACAAATGAAAAACTTTGTTTTTTAAATTAAAAGAACAGCCAATTTGTAATGAATTTTAACATAGACTAACTCCTGACCTTTCCTTCTTGCATGTCCTCACATAATTTCTGTAACTGGTTTTAGCGGTTGCGTACATTTATTTAAATGCTGTATCTGGAATCAAATACTCCTTTTGACTTAGATATAAATTAAAAATACAGACATTCTTGGTATTAAGTCAGCCTACAACAAAGCTCAATTTTTTGGCTCTTATGAGACAGCAGTGTAAGAGTGCTACACATGGGTTGCCTGAAACCAGCTACTGAAAGGTGTGCTGAACACAACATTTTCCTGGATTTTTAGAAACTATTTTAGCATCCTGACACAGTGCCACATTGGTATAAACTGCTGCCAGCAGTAGATAGAAATTTACTGTGTCCTCAGCCTGTTTTGTGAAATTATGGCACAATGTTTTGAAACTATGCCAGTTTAGGATACAAGGAAAAGTGCTGCTAGCTCTGGCTTGCTACTGTAAATGCAAAACATTAAAATGATGATGAATGGGAAAGTGATGGAATTCAGTCCTGCCCAGGAAGACCTAAGAGGAAAAGGAGACAGAAATAGGTATCACAGCTCTGGCACTTGCTTTGTTTTCTTGGAACTTGATTCTCCTCTGCCTGAAATCTGCTAGAAGTAAGGGAAGATCAATAGCATTTGCCTGTGAGACTTGGGCAGGAAGGGAGTGCTCTAGATTGTGCTAACACGGGATAATTTGAATTTGGTGCTCTTTTTCTTCCCCTCTCTTTTCTCCTCTTTTTCTTCCCCTCTCTTTTCTCCTCTGCCAAATTCACTTTACTTCAGCGCTGTTTGGTCTGTGACCTTTTCATCTAACTTGCTTCTGGGGTTTGTTAGTTATTTTCCTTCACTTCCTTCCTGTTATCTAACCCAAGTGCTTGCCACTGCTTGCACATCCTTCTCCAAAGGTAGGAATCAGAATTCAGCTCCAGGGGAAAGGGCTTGGACAGCATTAACAGCTGAACCTCAGCCAGTGGATAGAAGTTACAGAAGAGTTGATCAGCACTCTTTTCCCAGTTTTTTAGCATAGTTATGTGGCAGCTTGGAGACTCCTCGTGTCACAGGGAGACAGGAGAGAGAATAAGGAAAAGAAGCCTCTTGAGAACTTCACTTTAGTGTCTGAAAAGCTGTGCTTTTATTTTTTCCCTGTGACTGTTTCATCCTCCTTCCAAATGCCTCTGTTGCTGCCACTTGCCTTTCTCAGCTGTAAAACAGCAACAGCACATCTGCTACCTGATGCTGAGGTGATTCTTGGTTTGAAATTCCTCTGAACACACAAAGCATGAGGATTGCTTATCTGTTATTGCTTATCTATTATTATCCTAGCAAGATTTCACCATGGGCATTAATTTTAATTGCTCAATATATTTATTCATCAGAAATTCTCTGTCCCTTGCAATTTGGAAATGTGGATGTATCTGATTGGCATACAAGCAGAATCTGACTGGGGAAATGCTGGTATGCACTGAAGGTATATTGATTTGTCCCTTTAGTGCAATGTTTATGACAGGTGATGTCAAGGGAAGAGAACAGTTATGTCACTTACGCAGAAGAGCCTTCAACAGAAAAAAAATCTTCACTAAAACTGCCATAATTTCCTTCTGATCCCATTGAGGTAACTTAGTGCTTCTGTATCTGGTACTTTTTGTTTTGTGGTTGTGTTATAGCTGTGCAACAAAATTTAAAAGAAATAAGTAGCATGCTTGGGATGAATTTCACTAAACTGAAGCATATCATTTCCTTAAAAAAGTTAACATGGCAAGAGATTTAAAATGTGTATTAATTTTAATAGATACAAATTACTGTAATCACATCAAGAGATAAATTACTATAATCACGTCCCCTTAAATCTTCCAGTGATTGTAATGCCCTTGTCTCAGTGTCATGTTTCTAACAAGATATTAATTTCTTATTGTGCGTGGTCTTTAATGGGTGTAACCCTGTATGTTAGAGCCCATTGCCCTTGGGTGGGACAATCATCACTTTCAGGGGCAAAAAACAAGATGGGCAAAGGCAAGAGAAGTTACAGCAGGTGGATGTGCAAATAGGATAAGTTGAGTCCATCCTGTCCTCTCTGCTGGAGTGCCAGGTCATCCCTGCTCCTGTTTTGGAAAGAGTTGTGGTGATTGCACAGGGAAACTGGAATCCAAGGAGGCATCCCATGCCAACACTGACTTCTCCCAGTTTAATGAAAAAAAGTGTGGAGAAGGGAAAATCTCTCAGCCAGGATCTGTGTGATTACAAGGAGTTTTTTTCCCTCCACTGCTATAGAAGCTCCCTGGAATTCACCAGCACACACACTACACAGAGCTCCTCTGGAGAGAAACTTGTGCCAACATTACTGTGGGTATTCGTAATGAAAAAAGAAAAAGCGGAAAAAGCACTGGGGGTTTTTTCTGAAAATTTAAGAGTAAAATGCTATACTATTTAGCTCCTATTTTCATCAAAATCCATGTGAAATTGTGTAAGTCAAACAAGGGAAAGGAGTCTGTTTTGTAACATTTTAGATATGGGAAAGGGAAAAGGAACAGTTTTGCACTTGAAGCTTCTGCAGCATAATCAGAGGGGTGTTCACAATTTATAGATGTTGTGGTCTCCACAACCTTGGTCAGAGAGTGAGAAAACTGCATTTCTCAGGGTCAGCTTGAGACTCTAAGCAGTCCTAGCCAAAATAATGATAACTTGTTGTTATAACAATCTGCACGTGCTGTTTTTCCTTCTTTCCGTTTTTTTCTCTTCTTTCTAAGATAGTTTACTGAAAGGTGTTGAGCTGGCCAGCTAACCAGGTAGAATGTGTTGATTAGTTGACCAATCTGATCCAGCTGGATTGGAGTAGTGTATAAAAGGAGACAACTTTGTAATAAAGTAGATTTTACTGAAAACCCAGCCTTGGAGTCTGTGTCGTTCTCTTACCGTAATAGCGACATCATGTTTCCTGTGCCAGGGACTTTTTCTCCTCTTTCTTTTGGGTCAATTTTCACGAAAAAAAAAGTTTGAAAAAAAAGGAGGTGATTTTCAAACTTCTGATTTGCTTTTTGTCAAATCCTTGCTTGATAGCAGCTTTGACAACTTATAATTTAAATAACTGTACTTTTGAGAAATATATGGCCCAGTGAAATATTTTCCTTACTTCCTCTTAACGACTAGGACTGTTCATTGAGAATAAATATGTAAATAATGTTATTACCATGGAGGAGAGCTAATAGCTTCTAATGGCTTAGAACCTGTGAACAATCATGCCCATGAGGAGCTCCTCACACAAATTGTCCTGGTAAAATCAACTGGAGTCTTCATGTGGTAAAATTACTCCTACAAGTACGTGTTTGAGAGGAGAATGTCATTGTTCCTCTCCCACATTCCTCCTGTTCCTCCATAAAAGAACACCAGCACATGAGCATCAGAAGGCATTTCTGGTCTAATACATCCCAAATAAGGATTTAATCTAGACTAAACAACTGTTTTGAGTGTTTGCTGTAACTGTTTTGAAAATGTTTTGAATTTTTTCTGTTCACTTTCTAGCTTTTGGCTCTTGATTTAAATCATCTGTAGTGTTCCTACTTAGTGTGTTCACTTGGTATTTGATGTTTAGAATGTCTGTTTAATACACTTTAATAACCTCCACAGTTCAGCTGCATTTTACTTAAAAAGCATTCATTACTCTAAAAAGGTTTTGGAATGAGTGATTCATCAAAGAAGCTAAAATAGCTCAATCTTGTGTCCTGCTAACGAGACACAAGATATTTCTTTAATTGTAAGTGTGTATTCAAAGCATTTCCAATTAGCTGTAGTGTAGTTTTGAAAAAAATACTGTCTAGAAGGAGCTGTCATTTTTGTCTGGCTTGAGGTTACTTCAAAAGTCACAATTCCCCTGCAGGTACTGAAGTTATCCAGTTACACTTCTTGTTTGTTTATTACAATTAGTGTGTTTTGGCAGAGGGTTTTCATGGAGAAATGAAAACTAGCTGATAAAACAGCTATTTTCCTGAACCAGGTACTAAAACTGATCACAATAGACCTGTGAGTTCTGGGAGCAGGTGTGCAAAACTTCCTATGATGATTTTAGAGGGTTTCATTGTTTGGGTTTGTTTGGTTTGGGTTTTGGTTTGTTTTTTTTTTTTTGTTTTTTTTTTTTTGTTTTGTTTTGTTTTGGTTTTTTTTTCCCTACTGTATAATCCTTGATCTTCAAGGTAATATAATAACTATCTGCTTTTCATTTAGGCTGATTTTGAGTCAAGGCTGTATCTGCTGAGGAAGTTAAGTGATGCACCCTCTAATTAAGTCTCTGCAGCACCTTCCTCCTACATAAATGGGCAAGTGCATTCCTGGTTGTTTTCCTGTGGCCACCAGTGCAACTGAGGGACCCATCTGAGTGACAGGTACTAACATTCCTTTGGAATTTTTAATCACAGCTTAGCACTTGTCAGCTTGAAAGCATACACTGTAGGGAAATTAGTGTCACATCGTGTGATGCAGCAGTTGTAGGGCTGCAGAGAAAGCAGATTGTTTGATTATTTTTTTTCTTCCATGGCTGAGGTTAACTGTCGGGACAGCTGCGAGTGCAGCCTCCAAGGCACGCTGCTTTATCTGATTGGTCTCAGTCTTGATCTGGCACATGAAAGGAAATGTGAGGAAGTTTCCAGCAGAGATCGTTTTGCAAGTCCAAAGATAAGGGCAAGGTCAAGTTCACTTGTATTTCCATAGTCTCTTGTTACAAACATCAACCCAAGTGCCACGCAGGCAGCACCAGTTTGGTCTGGCAGTGCTCTGCACCTTCAGGAGGTTTGCATTGCTGGAGTATTTTTCATGTTCTGTTTACCAGCATCAAAAAGACCCACCAGAGTAAAGCAAGAGCAGTTGCATTTCTCAGAAGGTGACTTTTCCTTTTAGGGACCAAACACATGGTGATTTTATCCAAGTTTTGATGTTTAACTTGCACAGGTGCTGCCAGCCTCCCATGGGGCTGCAGGAAACGTTAGTATTTAGTTAAAGAGTAAGTTGTCATTATCTGTGTTACATTATTTTACCCCATAAGGTTTCTCCTGTAGGAAACTACCATTTCTTCCATGCCTTCACAACTGTGGGAGTTACTGTAGGAATATATGAGGTGGGAAAATAGAGCTTCTTCTTTTTTCTTTTTAATTATTTTTTTAAAAGTGTCTTTTATGATTATTGTGACTGATGTGTGAAACTTGAGAGTTGTGGCCTGAAGGTGGAAGGAGCTGTCTCTGCCCCATGAGGCTCACCAAAAACATCTCCTGAGTTATGGATGAGCATTGCTTACAAAACCCAGTCCTACACACTGCCCTCCCTCTGAAAACCAGTATCAGTGCTGGCTACCCCATTTGTAAAAGTTTTCCTTAACTCCACCAAGGTCTTGGTGAGATTTCCTAACTACTTTTTAATTTCTTAATTATGCATATAGTTATGCTGCAGTGCTTTATGTAATCAATTTTTCTTATGGCAGAGTTGTTGGTTAGCGGTGCACTTCAGTAAAAACCACAATTTAAATTTTTCTCTTAGCTGTTGCTACAAGCAGTAAATTCTGTGGTTAAAGGAAGGAGCATATTGAGTGAACCTGTGCACTCTTCCACTCAATCACCTCCAATGCTGTTTTGTGTGTGCTGTGCATGAGGAGCAGGTCTGCACACTTGTGACTGCACTGTCATGTGATAGTTCTCAACATCTTCCACAGAGAAGCAGAAGTTGTGAGGGCTTTTTTGTCCCCCCCTTTTTTTTTTGAGGTCTGCATTTTTCTTCATTTCAAAAAGGAAAGTTGTCATCCCCTAAGTTAAAAATCCATACAGTCAGATAAGTTGGCCTTCTTTCATGAAAATGTTTGCTATCTCTCCCATGAAAACAGAAGATGACAAATTGGCTGCAGAATATCTTGATGGCTGCCATGTAAGTTATTCTAGCACTCACAGCAATGAGCACAGTCAGTACACTGGGCAGAGAGATGCTTTTCTGAATCTTTTTGGGGTCTCTTTTCAGAGAGACAATTACAGTGGTGCAAACTATAATATAATAGTGAAATTAAGGTGAAGTGAATGATGTGCTGCTACACAAAGCTTGAAAAGATAGAGCACTGATCTGTTAAACATGAATTATGGTTTTAGTTTATTGTAATTCTCCAAGATTCTAGTCTGTTTTGGATTTTGGAATGGGTGGGTGGTGGCAGTTCTTTTGTCTTTGGAACAGCATCATTTATAATTAAAGAGGCCCCATCCTGGGATGCTCTGGTCACTGGGGTGGTTATGAGGGAGAGCTGTGTGCAAGCTGGCACTAAATTAAACCCTCAGTCCAAATCCCCACTGTGCTCTGAGTGGAGACTCCTGCCAAAAGGAGCATGTCATGTCCTCCTGTCTCCTTTGCTGACATTATTGAGGGCTGGGATGATTTCCTGGCAATAATGATAGGTCCGTGTCCAGCAATCAACCCAGAATCCCCCCTGGGAGCTGAGTGTGCCCAAAAGGTTCAGTGCTAGGTGTTAGGGCAACTCCTGCACCATTTTTATCACTTCCTTCATTTACAAACTCTGACTGTCTCAAGGCATTTCTCTGCTTTTCTGTTCTGTTTTCATCATTTTTTCCTAACACCATGAAACCATGTTTAACTTCACATAGTGCTTTCTTCCAGGGAGAGCTGAACTCATTACAAATTTATCCTGATCAATCTGTGTCCAATCTGTTACTGGCTTGATCAGATAGAAATGGATGATATTAGTGAAGCTGGCACATTGCTCCTAACCTTTCCTGATGGTATATTCAATACTTGAAAATACCAAAGATCTAAATTTAAAGGAAGATCTATAAAATCACTCTCCCTTTTCCAAGAGATATATAATATGTATCTTATATCTCTAAAAGTCCTAATTTGAAGTCATGTGGTCTTTATTCCCATTTAATGTCTAAGGTATGGCATATTCCCCCAAAATGCACCCCTAGGTTTCAACTTTGCCTCATTATTTTTATGCTTTTTAAAATAAAAGGATTGAGCATTTGCCTTTTAGTGAACCTGTCCTTCCTTTTCAAAGCAGTGATTTTTTATTATTGACTTTCAAAGAGCAATTCAATCCCACTAAACTGCCACACTTTTTATCCTAATTATTTTTTCAATTGCTGTGTTTCTTATTCTGCATCTGCATTAGTATAATTTTGGTTTTTTTCCCTTTTAAACATAACATTAATACTCATTTATGTCTTTTTACTTTCCAGCTTTATGGAGGCACTATTGACTCTCACCTTTGTAAATGTCTGCCCTCGAAGTTTTAAATGTTTGCAATAAACACACAATTTTACTGCTATCATTAGCAGCCATTAGCCATAAATTAGCTTCTTCCTTTCAAGTTCAACTTCCATTTCTCCTAAAGTACCATCAAGAATCCTTCTCTCCTGGCCAGCCTTACACTGGTGGAGTAGGGAGATCAATTTCAAAATTTTAAGAACTGCATCAGTGTAATTTTGACTGCAGTCAGGAATACACTCTCCCTAAGTATTTTCTTCCTTTTTCTTGGCTAGTGGAAATCCTTTGGATATTTCTGACAGTGCCCCCTGGAATGTCTCTGCTAAAATATCCAGACATTCCAAGACGTTGGTGGCAAGATCCTGAATCACAACTTTGTAAATTTCTGGTGGGTGTTGCTGCCTTTTTGGGTCTCTGTGGGAGATCATACCTTTAATCCCTGCAGTCAGACTCTGCTGTTGTGGCTGTGACTGTGACTGTGAGGAACCAATTGCCCAGCAAGACAATTCATTTCAGTGATGTGTTCATGTGACCTGACTAATTCTGAGGTGAGGGCACTGACAACAAGGAGAATCTGGCTAGATATGGGCTCTGATTTTGGTCCTTAGATAAATATAGCAAGTGTGCTGTAAGCATGGGATGAACTGTATCAAAGGCAACACTGTTTCTCTGATAATATGCATTTTTAGGTTCTTCACTCAACTGTTTGAGTTTGAAAAGCACAGATAACCAAAAGGAGATTGTTTTGGAGAGAAGTGATAGCCAATCTGGGATAGCAGTCAAGAAAACCTCAGTGGTGCCATGATTCAATTACAAGGAGGTAAAAAAAGTTCTGACAACGTCTTCCATGTGAACCAAATTTTTATTTTAGAAATTCTGCATGTTCTGTTGTTGATTGGTAATGGATATTCAGCATCCACACACTTTATACCAGGTGAAGAGCAGAGGCTGCCTAGGTCTCCTGGGAAAGCCGATTGCACAGCATGTACAGCAGCTTTACCTCCCCATCATTCAGATTTTCCACCCCCTTTCCTCAAGTCTGTGTGGATTCCTCACATGCTGATATTTGTGCTACAGTTTATCTTTTTCTAAGGTTTGGGAAGAGAAGTGTTGGCACCTCCTCACTGGAACAGGAGAGATACCTGTCTGAGTTGGCAAGGTGACCTCAAAGCTGCAGAATGAGATTTAAAAGTCTTGGTCAAAGGGAGAGGCCAGAGCAATATCAAGTCATCTTAGGAGATTTGACTTTAGTTACAGAGACCTGCTGCCCTCAAATACATTGGGAAACCACGGTGATAGCTTTGTTAGGGTCAGTGTGGATGTGCTGTAACATAGGCTGCTTCAGAAACCCAAATGTTTTGTTTTCTAATTTTTAATTATTTTTTTTCTGCATTCTACCCAAATTAATAATCTCTTTGATAAAGTTGCTCCTGATTTACACACAAATGTGCCAGTCCCCTTCTGTTCCTGTCTATCTTAGAAGAAGCATGAGGAGTTCAGCTTTTCCTCACTCAATTTTTAGTAAAACACAATAATTATTTTTAAATAGAAAATAGACTCAGACTAGGGATCTTGCGTTTTGAAAGGCACCATTTAAAAAACCAAAGACAGATGGTCGCTTGTACCCATAATTTCTTATAAAATGCAATTTGAATTATTCTTGGTGGGTTCAGAATATCTTTTTTTCTAGGCATAAGGCAATTTTTTTTCCCTCCAGCCTACAGAGGAATATACACTAGATAATAAATACTTGATGCATAATTTGTTGCTCCCTGTGAGATGCCTCTTAAATATATGCATTGTTTACACGTACATATATTGCAAACTAGCAATAATACAAGCTATATTGAAAACTCATGTACATTATTCAGGTATTTCAGTGTATAGAATCAAATAATTCTATTACAGAATTGACAGAAAAAGTTTTAAGGATGCAAATTTCCTAGTAAATTAATCCTTCAATATTTCAATATATGCTACAGTTATGGCCAGTAGGAAGGATAAAATGCAGTGGCCCCACACTGGTTTTAGGACAGTTGTTGTCTGTGCTCTGAGGGCTGCTATGCAGCCATATCTGTCCTCCTGCTTTGGCAAATTCTACAATCCCAACGTTGGTGCTGTATTTAATAAGAGGCAAATGTATTTTTAAACAGTGATTGTGTTCAAGGTTCTTCTTTTTAAAGGTTTTTTTCTCTCTTCTCAGAAAGGGCTTTCTGGCCTCTGATTTCTCCAAGTCCTGGAAGCTTAGAGCTGAATGTTCCCATTAGGGGGGTTTAGGTGGATACAGACTTTCAGGAGGGACATTCACACATGTTTCATGGTCAGCAGTAAGGAAGGGACACAAAACTCATGTCTCTAAGCCACTGGTAGCCAACAGGCTCCTCCTCTGCATGGGCTGACTTCTGGGTGGGGTAAGGATGAATCCTGGGGCTGGACTTTTGGTGACCACAGAAACCAATGTTGGGAAAATTAATTCGCTTTATTTCCTTCTGGGTCTTTCTTACATCTCTAAAGGAAGCTGGAGGAAATCCATGCATGAAAAATCTACCAAGGGATATTTTAAAAAGACAACATCTGACTGGATATCCTTGAGCCAGAAACTGCTGGGACTTGGGAGAGGACACCTGGGGAAGTGTTGATTACTCTCCCATTACAGTCTTCTGTGTTTATCTCTTATCACACAAGATAATTTGGCTTCAACTAGTACAGCTGTCTGTATGTCTTGCCACTCAGATTTACATGGATTTATTGATACATAGTGGATATTCACATGTCCATTTTAACTACTGTGTGGTGCAGTCCTTCCTAAATCCTCTTTAGAGCCAAAGGGGAGAAAAATATTCACGCAGAAGGTATTTCAGAGAAACCTTGTGCTCTCTTTGTCCAGGTGGTCTCCCTGCAATGACAGCAGAGGGAGGTAAAAGAGCTGAGCTGGCTGATACAAACTGCACAGTGTCGTGTGGGTTCCACACCACCACTGAATGTGCCCCCTTAACACAGCACGTGCACAATCTGTGGCAAACTCCCGTGCAAGGAAAATTCATTTTGTGCTGTTTCCAAATTCCACACCAGCTTTAACAGCTAGTAACAATCACAATGCAATTACCATGTTCCATGGCTACGAGGAGAACAAGACACAAAGGGGCTTTTTCTTGGGGGATGTGTGGCTTTTTTTATCGCTGTTAATTCACAGTGTGAGGGGCATCTCCTGCCCCTGGCTGGTGCTCAGCAGGGTGGAGGGGCAGCTCTTTGTCCCTGTGAGCAGCTGCCATCCTGGTGGCTTTGCCCTTGCTGCCTGCACAGAGCCCAGCAGAGGAACAACGTGCAAAGAGTGACCTGGGCAGGGTGGGGTGGGCAGTGAGGTCCCACACTTTGGTGGCTCTGCTGTAAATGTTTGTGACAGAGCTTGGCCCTGGAGCTGCCACAGATCCCGGTCCCATGGGCCTCCAACCCTGCCTGTTTTCTCACTTTATGAGAGAGAAGCAGTAGAATAATAAAGGGAAATTTCTGACACTTTTCAGGGGTTTTTTCCCCCCTCTCTCTTTGTCTGGGATTATGCTGGATATAACTTAAGCCCTAGTGCCCTCTTCTGATCTGGAACTAGGTGTCAGTTCTCAGCACACCTGTCCCTGCAGCTCCTGCTCACAGCCAATTGTTTGAAGTTAGGCAAGCATTTGGGGACACAGATATTTTAATTTGTAATCAGCTTTAAAGCTTTAAAGCTTTCAACATTTACTCTGATCAGAAACAGGAGCTTAGGCATAAATTAGCCTTTTCTATTTTAAAAAAACATTTTTTTTTGTCTCCCAGCAGGAGCAGTAGGCTTGATGTGAAGTCCATAGAAGTGAAGGGATAAACCCTTATCAGCTCTGGCCCAGCCCTTCACACAGCAGGTAGAGTCACTTGGGCTGAAAGAGGTAAACTGTTACAAGATCTTCAAGGAACAAAGACTGATTAAGGATAATCTTGTAGAAAATGTTACCTTTTTTGGATGTATTTAACGTGGGAAATACTGGTGAGTGGTAATTGTACAATTCCTTGGCTTTTCAGTGCTAGTAACCTAAATTTAGTTTGTGTCCTTACATCCAGACATATGTAATGTATATTAGGGCTATCTCTGACACTCAGCTGCAGACTGTATGAATTAGTTCATTCATCATTTCCAGGCTGCCACCTCTGGGATGGGAGGCAGCAGCTGGCAGGGAGCACACAGCAGTTCTGCACAGCAGCCCCAAAGCCAAGCCAGGAACCCTGCATCCAGCTGGTGTTGTAGGGTGGTTCCACCGTGGGGAACTAGAAACCTCTTCTTTACAAAAACACACGTTTGCTTTCTGAAATCACATTTTTTTAACTGATAGCCATTGAAAAAAAAATACAATATTTGCCCATAAGGCACATGATATATCCAAAGTATGCTAAACGTTGCTAAATCTTCTAACACTAAATTTACTGCAGAATAAGGTTATGAATTAATTTTCACAGTCCTGGCTTTCCTAGACTGTGGCTGTTTGCTTATGTTTTAAGCAGATAATATTCAGCAAACTGAGAGTTGTGCAACTGCAAATAAACATTCTCTACTGACCAAACTACTTGTTGATAATTTTAGATGGGAATTTTTGAGAGACTGATGGGCAGATTAACACTAAAGGCCTCTCTAGCAAGTGGTTTAACAACACATTAAGCAACAAAAGGGATATTTATAGCACTTTGCTGGAATACACGTTTTCCAGCTCTCTATTGCCATCTTGAGTCCCTGACTGCCTCCGACAGAAAAAACAAATTGGGGCGTAGCACCGACAGAGACAAAGGGAAAATCCATTTCCAGTCCTGATGACCAGAGCCCTCTCCAGTTATCAGGTGAAAGTCATCAAGCGTAAGAGAAACAGCATTATTTACTTTAATTGAGATTATACGCACTGTGACACACTGCAGGGAGAGCTGAGGAAAGTGCCAGGGCAGTGAGATGTTAGTGAAAATCTGTTCTAAGGGGCTGCAGAATGAGGAAAGCAGCTGACCTTAGGGCCCGTGGGGAATTCTTGGACATGAGCATCCTGCAGCCACCTCTGGCTGCCAGAGTAGCAAGTAAGAGTTTATTAGCAGGTGGATTGTAAAATTCTGAAAGGACTATTCTTCCTCCTATGCAGAGATTTTGATAGCATTCTCTTTGTCCTATAATTGTCCTTCACAAATTTCTCACCTTCCTGTGAAAATCACTGAGGTGGGAACTGCAGTACCTGATCCCTCCTGTGATATTTTAGGATGTAGTTACTACATACTGGAGAAAAACTCTGGATTTCCAGGTTCTGTGGGATAGGTGCCATGAAAAGAAGCCTGAGGCCTTTCCTATGTGGGCATTTCTCTGCTTTCTACCTTGTAAAGTTGAGACTCCTTTTTATTGGTTGATAACTTTCAGAAGTCCTTCTTTTTGTTGTTATTATTCCCTGTCCTCTCCCACTGCCCTGTTTCACACCTGGTAGCAGTTTTTTCAGCCAGTGTTCAGAGCTCAGAGTTTTATGAGCAATGGGTGTCCCTGGCAGAAAGAACACATTGGGAGATCATTGTTACTAATTGAAAAGTTGGTGGGGGATCTCTTCCCCTCCACTGAGTGCTTGGCATAGACTGAAAATAAGTTGCTAAAAACTTGATGCTAATAAATCTACTGCCCATAGCTTGTTTTAGAGTCTCAAGGGTATTTGGGCATAATGTCAGCAATCACAAGTTCTTTCCTCTTCCAAACAAAGGATGCTGTTTGAAGGTGCCATTAAAACTGCTTTTTAATAAATCTCAGAGTGGCAGCTGACACTAACACAGTTTGAACTGTGCTAGCACAGGGGTAGGTTAAACCCTGATGAAAACAGCCTGAGCTGGGTTTTCCACCCTGCTTTCTGCTGCTGCTGTTCTGCAGCAAATACTGGTCCTCCCCCCTGGCTTGCTCTCCTGGGAATTTCTGCAGTGCCGGGTTGGACAAAGGGCTCCTCAGCCCCCCTGCCTGGGGCTGGGGTAGGTACAGGTGCCATCCCCCATGCCCAAAGGCAAGTAAAGCTCTGAAGGTGTCAGGCCTCTAGGCTGTTACCCCATAGAATAACTGGCACAAAGGAAAATTGTGTGTTTGGTGAACATCTTGTGCTGGCTGCATCCCAACAAATGGGTGTCTCCCCACTCTGGGAACCTCAACCATGTGGTTTTGTGCTCATCTCTGCACTTGCTTTGCCCTCCTAGGATCTGGGTGGTTCCTCAGGTATTGGTAATGTATCAACCTCAGCATTTCTTCAAAAGAATGGCCTCATTTATTGGATTGTGCCTTCTGTGCTCTGCTGGCCCTGGCCTTCCAAAGAGGTGCTTTGGCACACCCATCCTGGGCTCCCAGAATTCACAGAGCTGATTATTTTTAATAACATTCTTGGAATAATCTCTGGATGGTGTATATTTGCATTTGTATTGATGTCATCACACTGCAGTTCTGTCTTCAATACTCCTTTTTATGTATTTCCTGCAAGTGCCACATTAAATGATCATGGGATTCTTGGAAAAGCAACAGGAAATTATATAATGGTGCCCACAAGTCTGTGTATTGACTTTTCCACAGACTAGCTGGTCTCTGAGCCTAAAAATTGTTGGTAAAACAAAGATATTTGATCTTATTTTCTGTTCTTGATTCTTCTTACTGTCTGAGAAGTCCTGGTCTTTTGCTGTTCTATTATGAAAAAACAAAAAAGATAAAAAAGAGCTAATTATAGAGATTATTGTGGGTTTGATTATAAGGATACTTGTTCAATTTAGTTGCTTTACATTCTTAAGAAAATATCAGCAGGAATTCAGATGGACACAGTCTGTCATCTGCAAGCTACAACTGGCACTGAGCTGAGCAGAAATGTCTGTAACAGAATCATAGCTCTGGTATAAAACTTGTAGAGAAATGAAAGAAATAATTGCCCTTTAAGTCTGCTTCAGTACAATCAAACCATAAAGCATAACCTATAGAAATGGAGGAAAGCTACAGGGAAAACTGTGGCATTGTTTCTCAGTAACCTGACACAGCTGTGGAGGACAAGGCAAAGGTTTCTAAGGAAAACTGTAGAAAAACACCTGATGCCAATGTCACAGAAACAAGAATAGCTGTATGACCTGGGATTTTGGCCATGTCTAAGGGCTTCTCAAAGTGCTTTGTGGAATATTTTGAGTATTTATAGCTGAGAATTCAAAATCCTTCTCTTCGCATGAAAACAGCTTTGCTTTTGATGATACAGTGACTCTTTCTGGATTTGTGGTGATTTTACCAAATAACTTTCCCTTCTTATGGGTTTAGTTTTTATCTGAGGGATAATATATCCCCTGGATGCTGGAAATAAGCAACATATTACATTGCTCAGAGCCTTCCAGTCTCATTTGGATAATTCCTTCAGTAAATTTCCTTCTCCTCCAAGATGATTCCTTGATGATTTCTTGATCAATTTCCCAGGCCAGGCTGGGTTTCCAGCACATTCCTTTGGAAGTCTCATCACTGGGTGAGTCCCAGTCCCTGTGCCAGGGTGGCACTGCCCTGAGAGCTGGCTGTCCCTTGTGCCCTGCTGCTGGCAGTGCCCTCTGCAAAGGAGCTGATGAACTGATAGCCACAAACCCAAGAAAGCCAAAGAGCAGTCAGCCTGCTCTGAAACCTGCCAGGAAGCCTTTCTCTGAGCTAAAATAACTCTGGTACCAGGAACAGTCCAATCTCACCAGGGTGAGGTCAGAAAGCGCTGGTTTAGCCTGCAGCAGAATGCTGGACTCAAGCAGCAGATGAAATTAATCTCTCCTGATCTCTCCATTGGGATTGCTGGGCAGCTTCCAAGGCTTGGGCAGGCCTGTGGAGCATCAGCTCGGGTACTTCAGGGCTCCTGGGGTCTGAGAAAAGACACATCCTGTCAATGCTGCTTCAGTTCTCCACTCAGCACTGGCAGCTCTGCAGAGAGCAGGGCACAGCATGCAGGGGCAGATATTTGAGATTTGTTTTGCTCCTCATAGGACTCAAACCAAGTGCAGCTGCCCTGGTTAGAGCCCATCAGTGCCACACTTCACCCTCCAGAGCAGAGACCCTGACAGGTGTCCTAAAGCATTAAGCTCTTACACAGTAATTCAAACAAACAAACAAACAAAACCCAAAGACATTTGGGGTGTGACTGCTGAGAGCATTTTAACTGTGCAGGCATGAGATTCTCACATCCACTGTAATTCCTGAGATTCCTACTTCACAGGTAATCGCAATATTGGATATTAATTTGTATTTTCCGAATGAGAATAGCCCCTCTGGCATTTATTTTGTTAAGATATACAACTTTCAATACAAACTTGGAATAAAACTGACACTGGTTCAATGTAGTAATATACTGAACAGCAAGTTGACTGAAAAATTGTTAATTTCCCCCCCCTCCAGCATAGAACCACTGTTTTACTATGCTACACAAGATATTTTCTTCCTACTGCTTGGGAGTTTAGTCTGTTTAGAGAGAGTGCAAGTGAAAACAAAAAGTATTGGAAACCTCCAGTGTATTTCCTGAAAAAGTAATCCTCTTTACTTGTTTGCCTAAATCTTTTCCCAAAGTAGGTTTTTGTAGCCACATTATACTACTATCAAAAAGATTTGATTCAGCTGAGGAGGTAAATGAGACCAATGTGTTTTGTCATGATTGAGAATGAGAAAAATTAAGTTTCTTTCCATTGTAAATATTTACACATTGGGTAGTGTAAAAATTTACTTTGAGGTATTCACAGTGGAAGCACCAACTGTTTTTTAAATAGCCACAATGTTCTGAATGTTGTTGCTGAAGCTTAGTGACTCTTTCTTCTTTGTTTTCTGGCAGATTGTATGATGAAATGTCAGGTAATACACTTTCAGAGCACGAACCATCATCTTGTTTTATTGGTTTAATCAGTGTGAAAGGAATGATTTAATTCACTATCCAATTACATTCCTGAGTATGTTCACTTTAATAGGCTCAGTATTTCCCTAATTTATCTGCTAATCATTAGAAATGCATTTGGCCTCAGCTCAGGCACTGCTGTGTCCTGGGTTTCAAGCTGGGATTAGCACAGCTCTAAGAAATCCAGGGCAAGTCTGTGTGATGGAATCAGAGTATTTTGCACACACTCAGGTGAGAGCAAGAGGGGCTGATGGTTTGTGTGTGCTCATCTCCACAGGCACCCACAAAGGTCAGGGTTTTCCCTGTTGATACAACTTCCTTAGCAGGGTTTAATTACCAGGAAAAGTGCATACAGAGACAGAAAATCAGTTTATCATGTATTTAAACTGGCCTTGCACTTGGATGTTTTTGAGCTGGGTGAGTACTTGTAAGTACTTTGACTGTAGTGGCTGTACTGTAAATGATCTATGTGTCTTCTCTGGAACAAAAAATGTTTTTCTGAAAATCTACCACCTGGTAGGAGTCAGGAAAGTGTGTGATTTACTTGCAGCATTATCACAAACTTGTTCAGCAGAAATCTGAAAATTGAATTTATAAATCAGGGATTAGTTTTGCTAGGATACTTTCCCCACAGCAAATTAAATGCCTTGAAAACATTGCTCATCCCTCTTAACTAACAGAAAATACTTTTTATTATTTATTTATGGAATTATGAATATTATTGATTTCTACAGGGCTATCTATATGGCTAGATGTTTATTAGAAATAAGCCAAGCCCAAGCAGTGAAATTAAAGAGATTTTTTTTTTTAGATGTATAAAATTTGATCATATTGTTATTTGGACCTGCCATAAAAACAATATGAAGAAGTTTTCTAATAAGTCTCAGGGTATACTGCTGCATAAGAACTTCTCTCAAAAGTAATCTTTTTAAATATATAATTAGATTATTCCATAAAACCTTTAGTCTTTATTTCCCTACAAAATGCAGTGTTTGGACATGATGTTCTGTTTCCTGTTTCCAGAGCTCTCTGGAAATAGGCTGATTCCCAAAAAGAAAAACTGACAACAAGAGTTATTAATGTCCCCAAAAGCAAACTCCTACTCTGCAAGATAAATAGAAATATTTCAGTCTTCTGCAGTAGTGTCAGTAGAGTTAGGTAAGTTATATAAGAGTCAGACAAGATCTGGGGTCAAGAAGAAAAGATAAATAACTAGAAGTCACCCTATAGTCAATATAATCTTTTCTTACAGCTACAATATTTAGCAAAGTCCATATAGACACAGCAGTTCTGATACATCTATGAGAGAAATTACATAATTTTAACAGAGCTCCTTTAAGTGAAATATCTGTTTTGATCCCCTCTTGGGGAAACACATTTTCATGTTCCAGGATGAAATACTTGTTGCTTTTATCTTTTTATATTTCTAGTTCTGCAGTGAGAGTTGATTGACAAACAGCAAATGCCATATGCCTCCTCCTCACCCTGCAACCAGAAGGTTGGGGTTAAAAGTGAGAGGGAAAATGGAAAAAGGATAAATGAGAGCACAAGAAACTTGGCAGCATCAGAGATCTGTACATACAATCACTGAATGACACATTAAGGCAAGTCAGCTTAATTATAAATTATATGTGGTAAATTTCAGGATAAAAGCATTTTAGAACTAAATCCCATGTTGGTATGTTGCATTATCCTCAAGTGACCCTGGGCAGCCAAATGTTCTTGCAGTCTGTCCTTGGCTCCTTTTTGCATTATACAGGTTCCTAAGCCAAATTTGCAAAGTTAAACATCTGAGCTGTAAATAAAGATCCCTAAAGCCTACTGTGCTTTCCTTGTTCTAGGAGTCTCTTCACAGTATGGCCTCAATTCAACTAAGTACTTAATATGTACTTAAATCCCACTTAAATCAATGGGATTTAAACATTTGCTTAAATGCTTGGCTAAATCATGGCCTATTAAACTGTCTATGTTGGAGATCAAACTGTAATTTATATTGCTGGATTTCTTCTTCTGGTGTTGAACATGAAACCCCAAACTACATTTCACTGTAGTGTTGCTTGACTGGAGCTGAACTGTTTAATTGGAATGTTTGCAAGACCTGTATTCCTCATGTGCAAGAAACAGGTTCCATTTATTTTGGTCATCAGCAGTTGTAAACTTATGTTCCTGATAAAGTGAAGCCAAATGAGCTCCGTTAAGAGGCTGAATGTTTCTCACACCCCATCATTTTGAAGATGAATAGCACAAATTTTTTCTTTTTCAGTAATGAGTGCAACTCCTGGATAAACATGGGAACATACAGTTATTGGTATAGAATGTAGATACGTGGAAATATTTGTAGAGAAAGGGAGAAGATTTTTATTCTTTTGCTGATTTGTTGGCAATCTATTTTTTTTTTTTTTTGCAAATGCAACTAGGGTTGACAAGAAAAACAGCCTTTTGTAGCTGAGGAGGCAGCAAGAAAAGGAGTTGCCAAAAGAGCTGTCAAGACTCTCCAAGTAATTTGATGTGTGGGGAAAATATGTCAAAATTATTGCAACTGTATGTAGTATAAGTTTTTTAGAAGGAAGTCAGATGTTCCACTATGCCTGGGATGCCCACAGAGATTACTCTGGCCTTATCACAGTTTTTTTGGGAGAGTGAAGATGAATGGTGGGAAAGTGAGGACACTTCTTGACTTCTTCTCTTCTCTGCTTGTAGTGGAAATCAGCCAAAAACACAGCTCATATGCCAAGAAAACCCAAATGAAGAGATGAGTGGAAAACACCAGATGCTTAAATTTGTCTTGAATTTTCTCAAAACTACTAAGACTGCTTTTCTCCTTAATTAACCAAATTAGGGATGGAGTGCATTTCTCTTTCAGGTACAGATATTTCTTGGATCCTATGAGTTCACCACCTCTGGGGACTGCTGTCCATGTCAGAGCAGGAGACAGATGTTGCTTTCTTAGACAGCATTAAGTGCTGCAGAGGACATCCCAAACTCCTCACCCATCACACTGCTGCCCTGCCAGGACTCCCCCAACACTGAGATTCCTGAGACTGCTCTTGGCTGGAACTCAGTTTACATTTCTGTCCTGAGAAGGAATTGCTCTCAATTCATGATTTTTTCCAACTAGACAAGGTTTATTTTCAGTCCAAGAAGTTGTCTTTTGTTCAGTGCTTAGTTTGTTGTGTCACTTGTAATGACTACAGTAATATCTGGAAAAAGAGATAACTAGAAAAGCCTACAGCCCTTGATTATTCTGCTCAGAATATCTGATACAGCCCTTTCAGACAGCAGATGTAACTGGTATGAACACATACAATTTCATAGTAATCTTAATATTCCGGTTATTTCCATAATTTTACACGATATACAGATATATTAATATTAATGTCACACTTAGAAAAATGAAATGCATGCAGGATAGTTTATGGTTTAAAACAAATGGATATGAAGGTAATGTTTATATTCATAATATATTTGAATAATAATTTACTACTAATATTTAAAATCCATGTGTCATCATTTGGAAAAGAAACCCTGCTTCAGAATGTAAAATGTTCCAAAGATTTTAGGGTTCATCGCTGATTTGAAAATGCTTGATCTGTATTTTATATATATATATATATATATGTGTGTGTGTGTGTGTGTATGTATGTATGTATATATATTTAATAAAATTGTTTCTTAGCAGGTTTTTTAAATGCTCCAGTCAACCACTACAGAACTTCAGTGAAAGGGAGAAAACAGGAATTCTTTGAGCAGGGGAAGTAACTCTTTTCTTTTCCATCATCTGCTGTTACAATTTCTTCAATTGTGTTTATTGAGAAATCTTTCTTTTGCAGCTTCCTTTGTTCCCAAGCCTAGATAAAGATTATAACTACTTTCAAAAACCTTAGAATGTTGCTGCACACTTTGTTTCACCTCAAAGGCTGATTTTTGAATTGCACATGAAAGTGTTCCATGTTTTCATGTGAGTTTTTTAAGATTTAAAGTTTCCACAAATATTTACAACTACCCACTCTTTTCTCACAACTAAGAAGTATAGATATAAAAATCCACCCCCTCTGATTTTCACACTCTTTATCACATATTGAATTAAATTAGAAGGGAAAATGGAAAAGATATTAAATTGCAATTATATTACTTTCTTCAAATGATCATAATTTGATTTAATTTCAAATGAAATATTAATAAAGTGCTAACTTGTCTTGGCGAGAAATGCCATTAATGGAACAGTTTCCCAGGGAAACAGAAGCAAAGTGATTAACTGTCCTTTCTGCTTCAGAAATGAGAGCTTTCTAAAATAAACAGTTTTGCCTGGTTTAGCATTTGTCTCATGTATTTATGCCCAGTTCTACAACCTCAGCCTATCCATGGTATGTTGTGGACCTTGTTTGAAGGTCTCTTAACTCTCTGTCTTAATTGTCACACTTTTTAGAGGTTGTAAATTGCAAGCAAGCTACAAGAGAATCCATTTTAGATTCTATAATTAGAAATAGGGGGGGAAATCATATACACCTCTAATTTCAATGACACAATGACCGAAAGTATTTTTCAAAAGTAAATGTTAAAGATGCCCATATGCAAGTTCTCATGAAAAGATTCAGAGGTTCAAAATTAGATAATTTTAATGCACTCTTATGGTTGGTTTCCAGTTACAAAATTGAACTCCAGAAATGTCCCCCTGGCTAAATGAGGCTTTTGCAATGTTGAAATTAATCAATCAACTCTCCAATAAGAGCCAAGCCTCAAATCCACAAGCATGAAACAACAGCTAGTAATGGCTATGTGAATTGATTTCAGAAGGTTAAATGTGCACATTCAGGGCTCAGAACAAAGTCTTTGTGGCCTTATCCAAAGGGGATATCTGTGTGACTCACATACTCTGCATACACTGTAATAATGAAAATTAAGGGACTGGGTTTAGATGAGGTCATGAAGGTTTATTCATGGTCAAAATTTAGACCAGAGCTTTTTTTATTGCCTGATGAACAAGGTTCATGGAAGTCTGACACTGAATAATTTTGTTCCCTCTTGGGAACAAAAAAACCAGATGTAAAAAACCCAGATGTACTAAATATATGTGATGGTAGATTTTCTTTCTTTTCTTTTTTTTTTTTAATTGGTTAATGGTTGGGCACATTTAAAGGATAAAATAGGATTTTTTGTTAGACCTAGATGAAAATTAAAATTGACAACAGCAAAAGTTGTTGGCTTCTATGCTGAGGTTGTGTCTGAGGCTAGCATCAATTGTTTGTTTAAACTCTAGAGCAAACAATCTGAAAAATGGGTTCATGGTAAAAATGGGGATGTAAATCTGTAAATAATCATGCCTAAAGCTGAGTAGAAATAGGTAGGCTTTGGTTTACTGTTCAGCCAAAGTTTGCTCCAATATTGGCATAATTAATGGATTTGAACAAGTGTAGCAATTCTGAACAGCAGAGAAACCTGACAAAGAGCCAGGGTTCAACCAAGAGTGGGATAGAGATGGATTTTGGAGAAATCATACATAAGTTTTCTCTGTGGGATTTTCCAAACTAAGGCTGTTATTAGATACAGGCTAAAAAAGGGATTCAGGGCTGTTTAATACCCATTACAGAAGAGGTTTCCAGGCTAAAATCAGCGCTGTGTCCTTCAGACCTCAGAAAATCACAATTATCATAGATGTCCCTGGAGTAAAGCGTTTGTGTTCCCCATGCTAAGGCTGTTTCAGACAGATGAGGCAGAACCTGGATTTAGGCTGTTGGCACTCAGAGGGAGTGGGAGTCCTTGGCTGAGATTGCTGTTTAGGTGCTGTTGATCTTCCTTGTCAGGGCAACGTTTCCAGGGCTAGGTGACCAGCCAAGCTTTTCCTGCTCAAGCTTGTGTTTAGAATTATGCATATGTTCCTTGGCTGAATCAGAGCTTAAGACCCACAGCTGGTGTCAAGCTAGGAAATGGCATGGCCAGTTACCAAAAAATCCAAAATAAAAAGGAATGGGTGGTCTAGTGAACAGGCACCATAAGCAGTGAATGGCATCCAAGCATGGGAAAGATAGGAGGTTTGACAATCAGTGTAATTAACACAAAAAGCCTAATTGCAGAAAACAGAGATGCAGAAGATTCAAAAGAACTTCCCAAAAAAAGACTGATTTCAAAAAAGCAGAAAGAAAAATAATCTGATGCTGATGATTTGAATTGTATGGGGCATATAACCAAAAAATGAGCAGAACAAAATGCCAAACAGGAAGGGGGAAAAAAATCTAAAATACTGGGGAATTATTAAATTCCGTTTTTAAAAAAAAAATTTTTAATGATGTTTTGACAAATATCACAAGGATTTGCATTTTTGAAAGAAGGAACTTTCTGCAGTGGCCACATGCATTTGAGGCACTTTGAGCCCTTCAGCTGCGTGCTCCCTGCGATGCCTCAGCCTCTGCAGCCACCTCGTGGGGACACTGTGCCTGGTCACCCAGGAGAGCCAGGCTGGCACACTGGGCTGGCCAGCAGCACGGCCTGGCTGGCAAAGGCTCATCTCGAGGCTTTGCTGCCTGCCACAATGAATTTTTTCTGGGGCACAGTAGGCAGAATCCTACAGCACATGCCAGCGAGGAGTGACTGCAAATACCAGTAGGTGATTTCTCACTTACATTCAAATCCTGGGTGTTTTCCCCCTCCCTCATCATCACAGACTGACTGTAGGAGTAAGCCTGCAGAGCCTGGGGCCCTGGCTGCACAGCAGCTGAAGGTCCCTTTCATGCTGAAGCTCCATCTCTTGTGTCCTGGCAGAGCACACGATTTCCCAGAGGAGCCTTGGAAGGGCTGGCTGTGTTTGACAGCAGCACCAATAGTCTGCAAGGCTGAACAATCTATTTCTGTTTCCTCCTCCCGTCGACTCAGATGCATTCTGTTATTCTGTTCTCTCTGATTATACCCTTTCTGATCCCATCCTGCCAACCCAACCAGCCAAATTCAACTTGGGGACGGCATTTCCTTTTTCATAACTGTTTGACTGTCTTCCTCTCTCTGTCTTCTTGGCAGTTCTTTGCTTCGCAAATCAGTGAAAGAAAGGCTGCTCATTTCATTGGAAATAGCAGTCGTTTTCCTGAGGGTTTTGTTCATTCAGCCTACAGAAAGGCAGAGACCATGCAAGCTGATTTGTCCTGACAGGATCAAGTGGTGGAGGTACAGGCCATCCACTTCATGGATCCTTCTCCAAGGACTATTAATGCCTTTTGACCATGCTTATCCCACTGCCAGCAGTCAGCCTTTAGCCCCAGCAGCTGCTATTAAATATTCCAGGTGAGGCTTCCCTTTCTGCTTCCAGTGATTCACCAGCAGTTTGGGACACAGAGGTGTCACAGGCTGCTCACCCAGCCAGGTAGAAATATGTTCACCACACTGAATGCAATTTCTTTGAATTCCTTAGGGGAACTTCCTGCAGATCCCTAGCAAGCTGGCCCACCTCTACCATTCCCAGGTGAGCTGACCATGACATGACCATGCACTTGACAATGGGAGGATTGCAGTCCTCAGGTTTGGTTCGTAATGGCCTTGTTTCCTTGGCCTGGTGGGCAGAGAAATGATTCCTTGGTGACAAGTGTCTGTGTTCTAAATGTACGGGAGGTCATGGCAAGAGGCTTTGTGAAGAGCTGAGTAGCTGCAGAAGCTGCAGCCTCTGTTGCCTTCTAAATTCTCTGGCCTGTGGCCCCCACTAAAGTTTTTCTCTCAACTGTGGTTCAGTTGAAGCACAGAAAATTATTTAAAAAAAACGTCCAAAACTACTTTTCTTGCAGTTTGATCAGGGAATTGCAGTTTATTGTAGCACTCATTTAAGTGCTCAGAGATTATTATCCCAACAGATGCATGAAAAGGATTAAACAGCCAAACCACCTATGTTTGTGTAAAAAGCACCATAAATTGATTAAGCAGTTGTCAGCCAGATCTGAGGTGTGGGATGAGATATAAGAGCTAAATAGAAGTGTAATTTCCAGAGGTGTAGTACTTCTTGATGTGGCTACCTGGGTTTTCAAAAATGTTTGTTCCTAAAAGAAAATCTTCAGATATCTCAATATTGCCCCTATAACCTTTTTTCCTAGGAATTTCTCAATAATATTCCTGACCTGATAATTTCTCTTTATGTGTCACTCATATTATTTGCTGAAACACACATGGTCCATGAACAACCAGTGAAACTCACTGCTAAATGGTCCTGTACATAATCTGAGATCTGGACATTCAGACAACATCTGTTTATCAATCACAGCAGTGTCTCAGACTGCTTTGGATGTGGTGTGAGTCAGAGGTTCCAGCACTGGGATGAAACCTCTCCCCTCCAGTCCTTCCTGTTGCTCTCTGGTTGCTGCACTGCTACACTTCCCACTTCTAGCAAGTTGTACTGTACAGACGCTTCCCCTAATCAGGGGACAAATGTGTTAGGCTTTGCTTTCATGCCTTGACTTTTCTTTCCACTACAGAATTTCCTGCAAGGTGCTGCACTGGCCACAGGGAGGATGTAACATTCAGGAATGGGTGCTTGAGAATTTTTACCTTCTAAAATTGAGATTTATGATCCAATGACTTGAACCTTTCCCTTTCAGGTGTTCTTGGTTTCTAATTGATCTACAGCAAACCACACTGATGTTAAATATTCTGGGAAATCAGTGTATGTCCTCTCAAATGACAGCATCTTGTTTAGCTACATTCATCTCAGATTCCAGTTGTTTCTGTGCATGTCTGTGGATTTATTCTGTTGGCTTTTTTCCCCTCAAAGAAGTACAGGTTCCTAATCTCATTGATCTGGTTTCTTCATTTTAGATCATGTTACAAATTTCAAATCAGGTTACAAGAAAATCAGATTAGTTCCTTGTGCTCTAAACAGAACACTTAAATGTCTGGACTTGGTACTTAAAAATTTATGTTTTACAGAATTTGTCTTTTTGGGTGTGCAGGAGGAGCAGAGCACTCAGTGTTGAATGCACCACCCCTTAATATTATTTCAATGAGACTTTTCACAATAAGTAAACAGTGGATTATACTAATAGTCTGAGAAAGTAATTTTCAGAAGCATGCTCTGACAGCTGAAATATCAGTGCTGTTTCAACTGTTTCATTTACCTTCTTCAAAAAGGACTATGAATGTGACAAATCACATGTTCTGCACTCCAAGCTTGTTTTATGTTCTGACACTTCCAATATATTGATTGTATTATTCATCATTACGAGAAGAAAAAAATTAGTTTTATGAAAATTAGGCAATGGAATCACATTTCTGGGAAACATTACTCATTAGAATCAAATGCCTCCCTTTAGTATCAAAACCATCTAATTACTTATGAGAACTTCACCTTTCAGCAGAAGATGTTACTTCTTTAAATGGGAGCCTAAATATCCATTCTTTTTGATTGTTTTGTTGTTAAATGTTAATAGCAATAATATTTATTTTTCTAGTCACCTGCGGGTATTAAGCACTTAACATGGCATTGGATACTTATGCTGTACTGAAGAAGTAGTGCTTAAAAATTCACTGAAGAATTAAGCAAAAAGGTAAGTAAAAACCAATCCATTCTTAATGCTTCTGATATTAAAAAGTAAATCACCCAAAAGAAAACCCAGCCCTAAGAAGTGAAGAAGTGGTGCAGTTTTTATATCTGAGAGAGGAAGAAGGATGAGAAAAGCATTTTGCATAATACATAGGTGGGGTTTTTTTCCTAAATAGTTGCTCACACCTTATTAACAAATGAAAAGAATGGTCTTTGATTTTTAAACTCTGATATGGACTTCGAGTGGGGATTTAACTGTTTCTGGACTTTTACATTATTTTCCTGTGACTTTAGTGCTCTTGGGTTATCTCAGCTTCCCATGGCCATCCTATGCTCTGCAATTAAACCAGACACGTGGGACTGTATCTGGAACACTTATTTGAGGTTTGTTTTTTTTTAGCTGAAAACCTTCTTTTCGATGTTTTTCTTCTTTCCCAAGAGTTAATCTGAACTTTCTTGGTGGTAAAACACCTTTCCCAAAGGGACCCGTTAACTCAGAGCAGCCGCGTACGGGGGAGCAGCTTGGCCACACGGTGGAGCGTTCTGCTCTCTCTGCCGGCAAAAATCCAAAAGCAGCCGGGCTGCCAGGATACTCCAGCAGAGAGGGACGTGGCAAGCCCTGTGAATTCTCCTGGGAGCACAGGTCTTTACGGTGATTTATGTTTATGCGTGCAATACCAGGTGGGAATGGCTTTCCCCCCGCCCAGCTGCTGGAAACAGCATCTAATGGTGAAATTAATTACCAGGGCGTTTCATTCGGGCCAGCAAATCCAGTTTGCCTTCAGCATCAGGCTGAACCCTTATTCTCCTGTCACATGCAGGTGAAGGGGTTCTCATCCTGCTGCTCACCCCTGGATGCATCAAAGTCTTCACACAAACACGTGTATGTTGCAGATAGGAGCAGGGTGCTGCCCTCACCCTGCTCCCCCTGCAAAACTCAGGATGTGCTTTGCCTCCCTCCAGGCTCATCCTGGGCAGTGCTGGGCTTGGACCACACGGAAGGCAAAGGCTAAGGACCAGCAGCAGATGCAGGAACATCACTCAGTAAATTGCTAAGACATCCTCATTAACATAGAAGCCCTTCCAGAGTGGGTATTAAGATAAAGAGCTTTTGGCATTTGAGCAGATTTAAGGGAACATCTGTGTTTGTGATGGCAGAAGATTCATTGTGTGATAATAGAAATGGAGCCTCAAAGGAAAATCCTTTTAGTCACAAAAAGTAAGATTTTTTATAAGAACTTTCACTCATGTTCTTTTTGTGTTGTTTTTTTTTTTTTTTTTCCCAGAGGTCACCACTTTCATAACTTTTTCTTTCCTATTGATAGATATGTCATCTTTTTTTTTTTTTTTACACATCCTTTCACATTAGTCCAGGAAAGGACTAATTAAATCATAAACCAATATTTTCAGTAGTTCTGTTTTCTTGTTCACCTTTGTGTGCTTTGAAATACAATACAAATCTAAAGGTCTGCACAGGCTGAATTAAATAGCTTCCTGCCTTGGAGTTGGTTTAGTTTAGTCCTTTAAGCATTTAAACCAGTTACCCAATTAACAAATCAGTATTAGTTACAGCTAAGATGATTTACAAGTTACAAAGACATTGTACTCAATTAAACCCAAAAATATTTATGTAATTCTTTTGATATATTTTTTGCATTTAGGTGTCACCTTAGAAATATTTTTAAATTGTGAAGAACTGCACATCTTAAAACCTTGAAAAGCATATATGGTGTTGTTTAAAAGTATGAAAATGAAATACTGTAATGAGAACTTAATGATTATACCATAAGCAGGAACTACAAGAAAGGGGAGTGAAAAAAAAGAAAACAGACTTAGTTTGTTGTGTAATAATAATGAAAAGCTAAATATTAATGATAGGTTGTGAGTCATAATTTTCTTATTAAGGTTTAAACTATTTTGCTTGAGCTGAGCCTTAGAGGCTGCTCATATGCATCTTCATAGCACATCTCAGATCTTAGATGGGTAAATTTAGCAAAGCCCATGCTGGCTATTTAAGAGCCTTCTCAAAACATTCCACCTACAGAGGAAATAAAACGTACCATGAGACCAGTGAACACAACAGATGAACTTACAAAAACCAGCGTGTGTTTAACGTGTGCTGGCAGGAAGGAGATCATTACCACAGTAACTAAAAAAAGTCTCTTCCCTGCTTTATGATTTGAGGCTTTTCTTTGGCCTCAAACACTTGATGTCCATAACCTCAGTGATAATTAATTCAGCAGCAGATAAAGGTATTTGCATGGTGACATTCTGGAAGAAAGGACTATTTGAAATATATGTATCAAGATTTTGTTAGTGTTTACCTAATGTTTTTAAACTGCATTTTGTATTGTTTTTTGAATTCTTTTGCACTGAGGGTAGCACCCATAAAAGCCCCCCAAATGCAAGCAACAAAAAAGTCCAAGATTCTCACTTTAAAAAAAGGGTTAAGAAAGGATCCTCCCTTGAAGATGTGAATGTTCCATGTGTTCTCCTAGGACCTGGACTATGAGCAGTTAATGCAAAGGCTGTGGGGCTCACTTACCACCCACTGAAGGCAGGGGAAAAAATATTATTTTATTCATCATTGCAGTGTTCCCACTGCTCAGCTGAATCCCATCAATTCAGAACACTCAGAAGTTCCATAGCTGTGTCTTTTCCTTTTGAGACTGAAAAAGCTATTATGAGAAAATTTGTTATGTCAAAAAACCGAGGGTGCTAATGGATTATTAAGTGTCTGGGTTAACCTTACTAGAGATGTTTTCATTGGGATAACTCAATTTAATATAGTATAATAGAATTTTCTGGTATATGTGAAAGTCCAAATGGTGATGTGTAAAAGCAAAGATGAAAAGTCCCTTTGAGAAATCTGTTTGAAAGCTGATTATTTGAAATCGCTGTAACCTTATAACTGCTTCTCCTAGTGATGAGATAATGATACAATTCAGAAGTGGGAGGCTTAGTGATATATGTTTCATTTAGATTCTTCCTAATAGGTGACATTTGTTGAAAGCTGACTCTTGAACTGTGCTGCATGCCTTTGCTATCTATCTGCCTTGGAGCTGTTGGAGAATGTAATTGCATTTTGCTTCATTTCCTGTATAATTTATGTGAAAATCCCTCAGTGGTAGGAAAGTACAAAGTCCAGATAATGAGTATGTGATGATGTATAAGATTTAGGATGGTTGTTTAGGTTGCAGCTTGAACTGCCTGTGACTCAGGCACTTTCAAGGTCATCTGATATTTAGTAAGCTCAGGCAGCCCAGTGCTTCTGAGACTGTATAAAATTAATAAGATTTTGCCTACTTTTAATAACCATCAGTCTGAACATCATTATTTTTAGCTTTAGAGGTGTGTCTTTGGGGTAGGGTAAGAAGAAATGACCAATTTTATTGCATGGAATTATTGCAGTATTTAGCCACTAGCCCACTGTCTTTGTGTGAAGAATATTAAAAGTAGTTTTCTGCAAAGGTATAATATTTTGAAGTCTCCAAATCTTTTATTTTTTGTTTTGTTACACTTTCAGAGCTTCTCCTTCATAGTTTCTTGATCTATTTCTAGATCTGTTTCTTTAACTAATGTGTTAGGTGCTGAATTCAGGTGACCATGGAACCACAGCCTGGTACCCCCAGCTTTCCCAAGTACAGTGTTGATGCAATATCCTGGAGAGCAAGAGGAGCAAGCTCATCTCTTTGCAGACAGTAATTTGAGGAGCTCCATTTGTGTTTTTTTCTTGGACAAATTATGATTACTGTTTGCTAATGAGTTAAGTATTGTGGACCTAAACAGCCTCCTAGGCTGTAATAGAATTACTAACTTTCCTCATGCAGTGAATTAAGCTCATCTGAATTTCCTTGCCCATTTTTTATGAACATCTCCTCTGTGAAGATGTTAGTCAATAAATGTAGGTGAACTAATCTTACTATTCCAATGCCAAACCCTCTAGAATTAGAGTGTGGTTTTAGCCTGGGAAATTGAACAGATGTTACCAAACCCAAGGAAACTAGAAATAGATTTTTATGGCTGTCTGCTCCAGATACGTCCCACCTCTTCCAGGTTTTTGACTAGCAAGGTTGTCCCAAAATTCATCACTCTGGAAAGTCTATTCAGTTACTTTCTGCCATTGTCAGTTCCTGGAACTTTTCCTCTCTTCTCCTAAAATGAGAAATTTCTTCTTCTTTTTCTTTTTTTTTTTTTTTTTAATTTATTTATTAAATAGTCTAGAATTATCTTCTTCATTTTCACTGACTCCTAGGTCTGGCTTGTAACGACTCACGTAAGTCTGGAAAATAATTTGGTTACAGTGCTTTCAGAAAGGTCTCTGGTGAAATGCACACGTCTGTGGGATGCACGTCGCACTGCTGGGTAGGCAAAGCTGCACAAATCTCTGATTTCCTCACAGCAGAAGAAGCTGCAGATATGTATTATTCTTGAAAAATCAGTTTTCTCATGGTGTCTAATTACTTTTTTGCCACCTGAAAGTAGAGAGCTGCAAATCCCAGGGACAGTGAGCCAGGCAGGCCAGGGCAGGGCTGCAAGCCAGGGCATCACCTGAACTGTCTGTAAAAGCTGTAAATGCCTGTTCTGCCCCTCCAGGGGTGTTTGGCTTGGCATGAGGCTGTTTCTGTTTGTCTTCAGCCCTTTTGCTTCCCTTGGTTTTCTTCCTTAGTCTCTGTCTTAGCACTGGTCTCTGAAATACTCCTGAAAATTTCCTGATTTCAATATATTCTCTCGTGAGTTTTACTGTCACAGAAATGTACATTTCAATAGTCATGATACTCATCCAAGAATAAAAATAGTCATCTCATGATGCTGTAAGATCAGTTAACTGCACAGGAGGAGATTTTTAAATTGATTTTTTTTTTAATGTGGGATGTGAATTCACAAAGAAAATTGAACTACAGTGGGAGCATTCCCCTTGATCCAAGTGTGATAAATGTCAGCAAGAGTTATGAACATGCTGAAATTGAAGAGCAGAACCTACTGTATGAAATTAGACTGTCCAAACAAACTCAGGAGGCAAAAATGATTTACTAGAGCTCAGTAGACCAATTTAATTTCAGTAAGTGAAAATGATGGCTTTGGCACTGTTACCCTGGAAATCCCATAACTGCTGTTATGTCCAGCTGCATACCTGTGTTACCTCTGGGGACTAAACAGGTGAACTGAGATTGCAGTTTGAGAATGAAATGTCTGTCTTTGAACAACTGAGGTCTCTTTTGATCTTAGTTCTTTCAGCTCTACAAGTAAAGGTCCTCTAGCTTCGAGGAGCTGCAGTGTTTTCACACAAACTTGGGTGCTCTACAGCATCATTACATGGGGTCTATGAATGTTTTCAGCACTACTGATAATTAGTTCACTTAAAGATACACAAGCTGTCTTGGTCAGTGTTTCCAAATGCTTTCCCCTGCTTTGTTTCCTGTACTTAAGGATGTGGAGAGATAATATTCTCTTTTTCTTGCAAAGATGACTGGAAAACTTGTCCCTTTCTTAATTTTTTACCTTGAAATTGGGATCAGTGATGTTCTGAATCTCCCAAGCAGGGAGACTTTGAAAAGGACCCGAGTTGAACTGCAGTGCTGGAATGATGGGTAATATTTAAACTCTACCTCTATGGAAATAGAGCATATGGGAAAGAATAAAGCCTACTGTTTCCTTGAATTATCAGTACGCAGAGTTCACCAGCCCAGCTCTTTCCCGGGTGTTTGAAAATGCAAAACGATCCCATGGATCAAATGTGAGTCTTCCTATTACACACAGAGAGCTGAAAGTTTTGCAGTAAAAGGCTGACGTCCTGTTTTACATCCTGTTAATAGCAATTGAAATCAAATCTATAACCCCTGTAGTATTCACCAAGACTAAAACAAACCCAAGTAGGTTTCTGGATTCAATAGAGCATATTGAAATGGGCAGCTGGGTGTTCTGGTTGCTGAACTGCTGGCTGAGTTGAAAAGCAAAACCAAAACCCTCTTTGTGATCTGAGTTAACACTTGAATTCTTTAAAGAGGCTATTGCAGGGATCATGGACAAACAGAGGATATTGCCAACTTCAGGGCTGAGCCCTTGAAGCCTGCTTTCTGTTTTCCCTGCATCCTTCTGTCAGATGGACTTGGAATTCATAAGTCTCTTGCTGCTCATTGTGCTTTTAGTGTTTGGTAGTAACTTCACATGATGTATGTGCCTCAAGCACTGGCACTATTAGAGCTGTATAAATGTCGACCTTAAATTGTCCCTTTGTTTTTTTTAGCCTCTCAGCTTTCTTCTAACAAAAGGGAACAAAATTTGTCTGCCTCGTTGACACTTTAACAAACACTAGCCAATTAAATCCATGTAAATCAGTAATGTTAGTGTTTTAATGGGTTTGGTAGTGCTGTAAGACCATGGCATTAAAGGATACTGCTTTATTTGTGAAATAGTCATCTCTAGGAACTATAGATGATGTTAGATTTTAATCTCTCCACTGTGGTTCCTTTAGATGAAAAGTAGGACATCTAAAATCTCAAGGAAAACTATGAGGCAGGAATGGCAGCACAGAAGGAGAGATATCTGTGTTTCTCTCCTGCAGGTTTTGGAGATCTAGCTTATGTCTTCTGGGGAATTCAGGGCATTACTGTGTAAAAAACCTGCCTTTGGGGCATTCCCTTAGTGAGTGTTTATCTGCAACATGAGCTTAAGGTTTATGCACACAGCTGGGATAAGCAAGGAGCTGATGGGCTGTGGCAGAGTGGTCTGACCAGAGGGACACTTCTCTGCATGAGCTAAGGCAGCAGAACCTGCCCCAGTGCTGTGCCACTGGCTGAGATGCAAAGGAAAATAACTGCAGCCAAGGAAGGACATTTGAACTAACATATTCCTGCTTTTCAATTATATCATTGAAAATGTATCTTGTGGTATGTCAAGGAAAGTGGTGATGTGGGTGTGTTTGCAGTTCTCTGAGCATCAAAGCTCTAAAGGGCGTTCCTGGCAGCCAGAATAGTTCTTTTGTTTTTCCAGCTGGGAAGAGGTGATAGGACTTTTAATGGAGATGTGCTTCTGGGCTGATATCTATTCCTTTTGGCTGTTTGCTTTCACTTGATGAATGGTCTGACAGAGAGAGGGTAGTGAGATGTTTTCTTTGTCATGTGAACAGCCAGCCAAATAGGAAAGCCATTCAGAGGTTTGTGGATTTAGGAATGGTACAGAAAGACTGAGATGTCAAAGCTCTAACAGCCTTTGTTTTACAGACTTCAAACAAAAAGAAAATAAAACACAGTACAAAAAAAAGGAAATGTTTCTGTGATCCATCCATGGTAAGCTGAAAACTGGAGTCCAGAGGCTTTAGTCTCTATTGTGGCTAGAGGAGGTGGGTGCAAGAGATGCTCAGAGCGAAGTTGGGACTAGAGAGTTCAGTTCACAGAAAAAGCCCCACATACTCAGTGGGTCTTTGCAGGCTTTAATATGACACATTCTGTGGTGCAGAACACAGCTGAACTCTGAACAGGGGCATTTCTTTACCATTCCCAGATTTCTAGGGAAGCTTCACCCAGCAAGCAAACTCTAGGCTTTGTTGTGAGATACATTTTGGAAATGCAGAATCATATTTATCTGGTCCTTATTTGTCATCTCAGAAATTCAATGAATTACACCAAATGGACTTACTTTTGCAAAACTGTAACAAACTATAAGGCTTGTGACCACTTAGCCCTTTAGTTACCTAACTAAATAAGTCTAGGACAATAGAGAGTAAAAAAGTAAAACTTCTCACCAGGTGGCAATATTTTAGATCAATTCAGGATGGAGAGAGAAAGCAGCCTGTGCTATTCTCTACAGGGAATTTAGAAGTGAGAACTAAATGTTCTTTTTGTGAGATGCTGCAAACAAAAGTTAACTACAACAGACCATTGATTTATGCAATCAAAATTGTTGCTGTACTGTGTGCAGAGCTATTAAGGAGAGAAAATACCAAGTTAGGAACAAGTGAAAACTCTCTGCAAACTCTTCCTTTCACTCCCTCTTTAGTGTGGAACTATTAATATCGAGTGGTTTTTCTCTGTTTTGCTGCATTTTGATAATGGCACCAGAATATCTGTAACTTCTACGATGGAGAAAAACACTGAAAATTCACTTCCCTGGCCCCAGCAGAACCTGGAGCAGTTTATTCTACCCTGGCAACCCAGCCCAGTATCACAGAGAAGCTGACAGAGAGGTTGTGTTGGTGACACCCATAGAAAGGGTGTCAGGGGACTCTCCACCACTAAAACTGGAAGCCCTGTGGGACAATGTGCGTGTTTCTCTGTTACTAAAGGCCAAAACACAAACCATCTTGCTTTTCCTAAGCAAGAGCCCTGTGCCAAGCAGAGGAGGCAGAAACACCCACAGCACCTACAGAGGGTTCTTGGGAACACCGCCCCGAGCGGGCCAGCGGTGCGCTGGGGTGGCACTCGGAGGGATGTCCCTCACCCACAAGGAGGCAAATTTCCCTGTGAATTGAGCTGGGCCAGCTTTAAACCCTGCTTGCCACCTTGCTGTGGGCCTCGAGGGGCGGCGGCGGGGCTGCCGAGTGCTGCGGCTTTAAGGCACTGCCGGGCAGCTGCGGCTCCTCCAGGCTGGAGCACCAGCGCTGATCCTCTGCTCCACAGGGCTCGCAGCACTCGCTGCTCTCTGCTTAACAACATTTGGCTGCTGCCGAGGCGCCTGAGCAGCGGGCTGCGAGCTCCTGGCAGCCCTGCAGAGTGGCGCTGGCAGCATGGCAGCAGCGCCCGGCTCCCCCGCGCCCAGAGCGGCCAGGAGCTGCAAGAAGCAGCGCACGGTGAAGCGGCAAAGCGGCATCTACACCTACCAGGAGCCTCCCCTCAGGTAAGGGATCTACCCTCTCCTGAAGGGCTTTCTCTGTCTGAAAGGCTTTATCTAGCACAGCAGTGGGATCTGGTCTTTGCGCTTCCACGCAGACGGAGTGCGTGTCAGTCTGGAGAAGGCAGTTTGGTTTGAGTAACAGTGTGGAAGAATGGAAATGAGCATGAGAAAAATCCTTCTCGGTATTTTAAGATGTATTTCAAACCTCTTTGGTTTTGTTTGTTTGGGTTTTTTTTTTTTTTTTTGTCAAAGTTACATTTCATACTGAAACATAAACACTGTACATAAAGCAAAGTAACTCCTAAGAGTTCAGGGTATAGCACGGTAAGAAGTCTCTTATTCTTTTCCTGTGTAATTATAAATGTCCCTTGAATGTCCCTTGTAACTGAAGGGACAGGACTGCCAACCAATGGATTAGTGGTCTGATGAAGTATGTCTCCCAAACATTATTCTTTCAATCACTTAGAAATAATAATTCTATTATTTCTAAGTGATTGAAAGCCTACCTTTTCAGCAAAATTGCAGGGAACTTTCCCAACAAGTACATAGTAATACAATTGGGAAACTTCCTGGCTGGTGGTTCCTGCAGTACTTCAGATCCCTTTGTGTCATTCAGGGAGAAACAGTCACCATAGGTTTTCAACCTAAGCCTCTGTAGGAATGAATATTGCTGCTGTTTCATAGACCAATAGGGAATTGCAAGAGCTGTAGCTTAGCAAATGTGGTGACAGCATCAGAAAAGATGATTTAATAATCATCCACATAAATCTGCATCAAAGCACAGGAATCTTTTCACAGGGACAAGTAATTCTTGGTATGTGGGGTCCCACACCCCTGAGCCCCTCAGCAGGGAATAGGATTAAATGGTGACCATGACTGAATCACCTGCTCTCCTCATTTGAACAATAAAACATTTTATCATTATTGAAATAAAAATAAGGGGTATGATTAATAAATGAATGTTATCTGCTCTTTCTGGAAATGTTTAGACAGCACTTTGTTCCAGAAAAATATACAGACAGTCTTGCTAGCATGGTGTACAAGCTGAATGGCTGGAAATGCTTGGGGAAGAAAGCATTCATGGTCAGGAATGGGGATAATTTAAGACTGCAAGTGGTGGGGAGGGAAAGAGATATGTCCTGGAGATGGAGAAAACATCCAAATTATTAATCAACTTTAAAACAATAAGGTCACGTGAGTTCCCTCGCTCCCTGTTCTCACAACGCTCTAATAGGTTGGATCCTGTGCAAAGCAACTCTTTGCTGGGAATCTGAACAGGAATAACTTGTCTCCTTTTTCCTCTCGTGGGGTGTGTGCTGGGCTGGCAGCAACTCTGATGACGACGCTGGTGAAGAGAAGGCTGAGAGCCATGACCCAGAGCAGATCTTTCAGAACATCCAGTACCAGAAGGAGATTATGTCCAACATCCGCTGCCGGCCGTGGCCGATGAGGCAGAAGCTGAGGGCGCTCAGGTAAAGGTGCTTGTGCAGAGGTTTTCAGGCTCACTGACTGTGACACTGCTGCCAGCCTTGGGAATATTTCAGTGCAAGATGGAAGGGTTTGAGCACAGGAATGATTGAGAGCTGCTAGGAAAGTGTTCCATGAGGATGCTCTGGGAAGATCTGAGGGCTGGCTGAAGGCAGCAGCCTCTGGGTGGACAGTCTGTAAGTGAAGTTGTCTCTGGTGCATGTCTGTGCCTCCCTTTAGAAAGTCATAGCACAAAAGAGAGCAAGAAATCATGCTTTGGCTATTAACTACTAAAAGAGACTGTCAGCTATTTATTGGTCTCAAGGAAGGCTGTTGGTAATGCGCCATAATAGATTTTTAAGTTAAATTGTTTCTCTGTGTCCCAAAAAGGAGAACCAGCCTGCCTTTTAAGGTAATTACATGGTATGAGAACAGAAGCTGGTCATACCTTCAGGCAGCATACTGTAAATGCAGGAAATACTGAACACTTGTAAGTTTAAAAAGTATGGCCAGTGTAGTAAAAACATGTTTCACAGTTTAGGATTTCAATTATTATAATTCCAGATTTCCAATGAAAGAGCATGTGACTAACTCTTCAGGCCACCTGCTTAAACTGTGTCAGGTCTTTGACCTCATGATCTGTGTGGCACTTGGGGTTTTTTTGCTCTTTTCATCTAGCATTTTCTCTCAAAACCGTGTATGGTGCTCAGATGGCAATGTAGCCACGAGGAATCCCTATCCAAGAGCCTTTGTGTAATCTGGGAAGCAAAGAGAGGTTTTCTCTCTTAGGCAGAGTCTGTGACTTCCTGCTTTCCTGTTCCTTTTGATCAGATCTTGGTGGTCCAAATCCACCTTCTGCTGAGGTCAAGGACTGTGTATGACCAGATGAACATGGACCACTTTGCATCTCACAAGACACCTAGCTGCTCCATACCTGCAGAAGAGGTGTCAGTATCCACAGGAGATTACCAGGCAGTAAAGAGAATCTTGCTATTGTACTCATTTGGGCTCTACCATTTTAAAAGAAAGACTTTGAAACAAAAGAACAGAGAAATAAATTAGAGGAACAGAAAACTCTCCCTGCAGTCTAACTCTTGAATGCCAAGTTTCTCTCAGACAAAAGTCTGAGCGGTTTTAAAGTATCAGTAAAAAGCTCAATAGTCAGAGAAAAAAAGCATTGCCTGGCTTAGGGGCTGATGGTGGGACAGCCCATGGCTGTATTTCAGAGCATTTGACCCCTTGGATAGATGCTGCTTGTGCAGAAGAAGAGATGTGAGCAATGGGATCAGTGTAGAGACTGAACCTCCCCCTCTCGCGCAGGCAGGCGAAGGAGATCGTGCTCAAGTACGAAGGGAGGCTCACGAGAACGAGAGGCTACCAGGCTGCTGGGGCAGAGGTATGGCTGCTTGGTCTTAAATCTCTGAAATTTCTTCTTCCCACCAATAGCTATTGGCAGTTCTGATTCAGAGAAGTGTGTTTTTGCTATGCACTCCTGACACTTCAGCTCAGGACTGTAGAAAGAGAAAAAAGCAGTTAAAGGCTTCTTTATTTTTTTCTTCTTTTTTCCATTGTAATTTTAGTAATTACATTTTTGCAGACTAATTTCATATATTGAGATATGAATCTCCTTCTGTTAATGCAGTATAAGTTTTCTTTTCAGACAGCCTACAAACATTGATGCCTGTTAGAGGGGGTGATGAGAATTGGATAACAACAAACATGATGCAGTATCCTCTGAAGAGCAATTGCAACAAACTGGGGCCACAGTTCAATAGCTTAGTATGAAAAATGTGTCTAGCTTTTAGCTTGGAAGACAATCCTACAATAGCTTATGTTAAATACATTATTAAAGAAGGGGTTTTGCTTGCATAATACTCAGACAATTTGAATCAAATCTTAGCAAATCTATTTACACCACTGAAAATAGACACTGGCCTGAGTTTCTGGAAATTTATAATACACAGGAAATTGTACTTAATAAGCAACCAAGAGAAGACTTCTTTAGTCATCTAAGCAGTCAAGAATATTTTTGTCGTCATAACAATTAGACTTTTAATTACTAATTTATCTTAATTCAAAAAGGCAGGGTTAGGCCAATAGAACACAGTGCATTTTATTCATGTGAACAAGCAAAGAGCTGCACAGGTATCTGGTGCTCTGAGATGCTGACCCCCAGAAGCATTTCCAATGTAGAAAGAGTCAGTTTTCCTTGTTCTGCCTTCACATGTGTGGCAAATGCAGTGGAAGTAAAAATGCTGTTAAGAGAAACACTATTTTTTGCCTTTGATATGAGTGGAACTAGGACTTCAGCTAGAAAGAGAAGTGCTAAATCAGAATTTCAGTAAATCAGAGACTGGGCTCAGTGCTTGCTCATATAATTCTTCCTATACAAAAGCAAAAGCTTTTATCTTAGAGTTCACAATGAATAAAAGTTTGTGTCTAATCTAATTGCCTCTGCTGTATTTACTTGAAGACACTCAGCACAGGGATGTAATTCAGCTGTTAATTAGTAGAGGGGATCTGTATTCTTTTATCCTAGCACAAATTAGGAGGTATAGCCTTTACATTAGGGCTAAATTCAGCAACAGCAGCAGAATGAGCTGCCTTTTTTGATGCAGGGTTTTTTGTTTGTTTTTTTTTAACGGGAAGAGATTTTTTTCCCCACATATTTTCTTAGAAAATAGCACGGTGACCAAGGAGGCAAAAACTGTAGCACAGCAAAACAAGCACTACATCATCAAAATTAAGAACTCAGTGGCTGAATATGTGCTAAGAACAAAATGCAGCTACTATCTGTATATGTATTTACATAAATTTTTTAAATTTGCAAAATATATAGTGTTCATGATGGGACAATCTCCTCATGGTATTATTTATGAAAATTGAAGTTAAAATATATTTCTACTATCTTGAAAGAAATTTTCTTTCTTCAATTCAATTATTTTGCACTTTCTTTGTAGTTGTTTTTTGGTTTTTTTTTCCAATTACAGCCAGATGCCCATACTGTGGGTTCTAAGAGTGTAAATTATCCATTCAACTTCGTACTAGGGAGGAAAAGAGATGATAGCAATCTAATGATAATTTCAGCAAATTTTGCTTCACTGTGGACACCTTGTTATTCTTTATAAACCTGTAGTGCAGATGGCACAAGGTGCTTGAGTCCTTTTTCAGCCCTGTGAACTCTGTTTTCAACTGAAAGTTGCAATCCCAGCATCTAAATTTCTCTAATTAATATGCTTCCCATTAATGCAATTAAATGTCCATATCATCATAAATATTAATTAATTTTGGCCAAAGAGACTGATTATGTTTTCAGGAATTAAAATTGTATTTACTCCTCTTTAATTTTAGGAGATTAAATTATATGATAGAATATTGACATTGCTACTAAATATGCCTAAAATATAGATGGGATTTTAATATCTAGCTGTACTAAAAATACTCTATAATGCCTGGAATACATTTCTTTTTCCTCTTGATGCTGTAAAGTTATAGCTCTAACTCAACAACTCAAAAACTACTCTCACTTTTGCACAGGTGGATTTTAATTTTTCTCCCACACATGTACATTGTGTGCAGGAGGATCCTCTGACCATGTAAAAAATGGAGGTTGAATAAACACTCCACAAAACATAACCACAGGATTTCTTCAGGTGTTGGCTGCAATACATAGAGCTGAGAATATAGCAGTTAAATTTGCTGCTCTTGAATAAAAAAGTGTATTTTTCCTCTAAGAAAATTTCCTTTGAGGCATTATGCTCCTAATATGACATTAGTCATTAATGTTTGTAACAATTCTTGTGATAAAAGATAAGACATGAGCAAAATACTCAACACTTCATTTTTAAATTTTTTTTGTATCAAGTGTCATATTTCTCTGCTTTTTTCTCAGCTTTGGAAGAAGTTTATTCGACTTGCATATAATTTTGTGGTAATCTTTATTCCTTGGGAAATGAGAATAAAGAAAATTGAGAGTAAGTATAAAGATTTAATTATATTAGTAAAACAATTCCTAAAATGCTGAGTCTTATGATGTATTTTTTAAATGTACTGAATTAAATAATATTTGGGAGGGAGTTAAATGCATATTTTCAGCAGTGTTTAAAACCTGGATTTTTCATCTTTTCCTGGTGCCTCAGAAACTGCACAGTTCTCATTGATGGTCTTAGTTGGGGGGGTAACTTTTGAAAAAGTAAATTTTGTCCCTTTGAGATTCTGAAAATGAAAAAATTCTCTAGTTTGCTGAATGCACTCAATAAGAGAGGTTTTTCTTTTTAGCTGTTATTCAAATACTCCATGGATAAATGAGACAAGCTTCTATGGACTGTGCAGGTCACATAATGGTTTTTGTGGTTTAAGGTCATTTTGGGTCTGGAGTTGCCTCTTACTTCATCTTCCTGAGATGGCTGTTTGGAATCAATATTGTCCTTACTATAATGACAGGAGCATTTGTAGTCCTACCAGAGGTAAGAACACACTTAATCTTTACAGAGAAGCAGTTGCTGTTGAACTTTCCTTTCTCAATGGAACAAACACCACACTTACAGTCATGCATCAGTTTAAAATGTACACTGTAAATGAATTATTTAAAATAAATCCCCCTACCAGTGTTTTCTCTCATTTTCAAAGGATAACAGACTTTTTCTGTTNATAATAAAATATAATAAAATAATATTTATAACTAAAAATAGACATTATTTTGCCTCACCTACCCTGTGCTTTAATAATATTATCAGAAAACATGGGAATATCTGATTTTATTCTCACTGTGCAAAGTAAAAAAGTAAATACCCCTCAAACAAATAAAAAGTAAGTCGGGAGAAAAAAAACCACAAAGATGTTCACATTATTTTTTTCATTTTTAAGGAAAAGTAAATTTAATCCTGAACTATCATTTTGAGATCAAACACTGCCCCATTTAATTTAGAAATGCTCACATTGAAAGGGTGGCTTTTAAATCTGACACAGTGCTGACACAGTACTTGCTACCCTGAGAGTGCCACCCATGTGGGCAGCTCGTGATGGGCTCCACTGTGCAGCCCTGGCTCAGATGGGCTCATGCAGCTCCTCAGACCTTCTCTCTTTTCCATCTTCAGAGACTCCCTCTCTCTTTCCCATCTCCTGAGATCTCCTCTCTCTCCCACAGCTCCTGGCCGGAGCCCCGTTTGGCAGCACAGTCAGCAAGACCATTCCCAAGGAGCACATTGCATCTGCTCAAGACCTGGACACCATCTGGTCCCTAGGGGCAAGACTCAAACCACTCCTTTTTATTTTGTTGTCGCTGTTCTGTTGCAATTGTTGGTTACTGCTCTTACTGACGGGCTGTGGTCTTTGCAGGGCTACCTCCAGTACTCTGTTCTGTTTTATGGCTATTATGGTCGTGACAGGAAGATTGGGAAAGCTGGATACCGGCTGCCTCTTGCCTACTTCCTTGTTGGAATGGCTGTGTTTGCTTACAGCTTCATCATTCTTCTAAAAAAGTAAGATTGCCCATGTACTGCTGTTCATAAACTTGTGTGTTCAGGCAATCAGCAATGGTATTTACTCCACTTCCTCTGTGCAGTTTTTATTTATTCTGTGTAGTTCTATTAACATGCTTGCCTCTGCTAGTGTCATGGAGGCAAACTGAGTTAAACCCCAGATTGCCCTTCATCATGCTGTAATATTCACTCTCTGTTCCATTTCCCAGCCTTTAAAAGAAGAGGGGAGGGTATCAGATCATCTGCCTGCTTTGTCTTTGTGGAGTTCGAGGCCCGACATCCGTGGAAGTCCTTTCCCCTCTTGTCTGTCATAAATATTGCTATGACAGAAATTTATATTTGAAGTGGAATGCTTTCAGCATTATTAATATTCTCTTCTATTGAAATACAAATACAAAACTTCCACCCTAGGTATAATATCATTTGCATTGCTTTAGTGGGTACGTGGCATCCCACTGGAATGTAAGTTTAATTTCTCTGCTGTGGAAGGGAAGGAGTAGGAGTTACTTAGCAGAGAGCAAGACTGCCTGTGCTGACCATAAATCCAGGGATGTGCAATGCTTGGCGAGGGGGCAAGGTCACTCTATCCTGATTTGTTTCTCTTCCCTTCTGGATACCTATTCATCTGGCACAGTGCAGTCCAGGGATGTTTTCAGTGCTGTCTGAAATAGCTCTCAGTTTTGAGGTCAAACCTTCCCTTTTCATTTATTTTTATCTACCCACTGGTTTGTGCCAAGGGTCACTGGTATATTTGACACCGATCTACACATCTTCAATTTCTAGATACGATCAGCTCTTCTTCTGACTTAGCTCAGTGATTCTTTGCTTAGCTGTGTACAGCTCCTCTTTAGCATTGTCCCTTCAGATGTCCTTTCTTTCATAAGATATTAATCTTCATTTCATTTCCTATGTTTTGCAATATTCTTCCACCTTACTCGCTTGACATGAGTAGGAGGGGTTTTCTTTCTTTTTCTCAAGGTCTGTAAAATGGCACTGGGCTTCTATTTGACAATAATATATATTTTGAGGGTTAAAACAGTACAGCAAACAAACAGATCTTGTACACAATCACTAGTTATGCCAAACTAGATTTAATTCCTCTAACAGTGATCTTAGTGATGGTATATTCCAGCTGGATTCTACCTAGAGGTTGTAAAACTGAAATAGATGTAAGCCCACAGTTAGTAAGATTCATTTGCTTTATTTGTCAGCTATAAAGACTGTAAATATTGAAATGCCCCTCCACAGTGAGTCATTTCTCTCTAGATGTAAAGTCAAGTTCATGAGCCGCACCTCACCCTGTTTTATGTTCTTCAGAAAGCTGCCAAAAGGGATACTAATTTCTGCAACCTTTGGAAGCTCTAAATGTATAAACATCTGAAAACCATGAACCAAACCAGTCACTGCCTTCATTACCATCTTCACACACCAGAAGCCGTTAAATACCTCTTATTTTTTTACAGAATGGCAAAGAACTCAAGAATGAGTTTAGCAAGTGCCTCTGATGAAAATTACACTTTCTGCTGGAGACTGTTCTGTGCTTGGGACTATTTGATAGGAAACCCTGAGGCTGCAGAGAGCAAAGCTGCTGCCATAGTCAACAGCATCAGGGTGAGCAACTGACCTTTGAATTATTTCAAGTTGACTTACTTGTTAAATTGTAAGCCACCGAAGTTTTGTCTCTCATCCCCTTGCACTTCTATTGTTTTTTGGTTTTTTTTTTTGTATTTATTTACAGATCTATTTGCCTAGGAGAGGGCTAATATCACATGTGTGTTGTATTACAGGCACATCATATTTGCTGACATCCCAGCAAGGCCATTGTGTCCTCCCTTGGGAGAGTTTTATTTAATGCCCCTGTACGTGTGACAAGAATAACCAGAAACAAATCTGCTAGTGATGAAATTTCATTGAGTGTTGGAATTAAATTCATGTTAACAATTGATTTGGCAGGAAAATAAACAAATTTATAGAATGTATAATTGCTTTTATGCAAAGGAAGTGTTTTATGCCTCAGGGAATCCGTGTACAACAGCTCATATTTTACAAGATGCTTTTTTACATGATAATAAGTTTTATATCTCTCTTTGGTTTAAAAATTTCTACACGCAATTTATTGTTCTTTCTTTCTTTATTTTATCAGCTATTAATCAGGCTGCCCAAGGAAGTGGTCATGGCATCAAGTTTTTGGAGTCCAAGGAGCATCTGGATGATGCTTTTAGTGAAATGGTTTAGTTTTAAGTATTCCTCTGAGTATCAGGAAGTTGGACTCAATGATCTTTACGGGTCCTTTGCAGCTTGAGATATTCTAGGATTCTATAGTTTATTTCATCTCTCCATAACAAATGGAGGGACATATTACAGGTCTGTTGATATTAGAAAACTGTTAAAAATATAGATGTTTTGCATCTAGAGTTTAAGAGTATATGTGTTTTTATCAAAAGTAATTTATTTACCAAATTTGGTGTATTCTCATTATCACTGAACAAAAGTTACTTCAAATTGTGCCAAGGGTTAATTAATAAGCCA
>VWZV01009852.1:469983-581107 GCA_013397155.1 Irena cyanogastra | reverse complement strand
GAGACTCCCTCTCTCTTTCCCATCTCCTGAGATCTCCTCTCTCTCCCACAGCTCCTGGCCGGAGCCCCGTTTGGCAGCACAGTCAGCAAGACCATTCCCAAGGAGCACATTGCATCTGCTCAAGACCTGGACACCATCTGGTCCCTAGGGGCAAGACTCAAACCACTCCTTTTTATTTTGTTGTCGCTGTTCTGTTGCAATTGTTGGTTACTGCTCTTACTGACGGGCTGTGGTCTTTGCAGGGCTACCTCCAGTACTCTGTTCTGTTTTATGGCTATTATGGTCGTGACAGGAAGATTGGGAAAGCTGGATACCGGCTGCCTCTTGCCTACTTCCTTGTTGGAATGGCTGTGTTTGCTTACAGCTTCATCATTCTTCTAAAAAAGTAAGATTGCCCATGTACTGCTGTTCATAAACTTGTGTGTTCAGGCAATCAGCAATGGTATTTACTCCACTTCCTCTGTGCAGTTTTTATTTATTCTGTGTAGTTCTATTAACATGCTTGCCTCTGCTAGTGTCATGGAGGCAAACTGAGTTAAACCCCAGATTGCCCTTCATCATGCTGTAATATTCACTCTCTGTTCCATTTCCCAGCCTTTAAAAGAAGAGGGGAGGGTATCAGATCATCTGCCTGCTTTGTCTTTGTGGAGTTCGAGGCCCGACATCCGTGGAAGTCCTTTCCCCTCTTGTCTGTCATAAATATTGCTATGACAGAAATTTATATTTGAAGTGGAATGCTTTCAGCATTATTAATATTCTCTTCTATTGAAATACAAATACAAAACTTCCACCCTAGGTATAATATCATTTGCATTGCTTTAGTGGGTACGTGGCATCCCACTGGAATGTAAGTTTAATTTCTCTGCTGTGGAAGGGAAGGAGTAGGAGTTACTTAGCAGAGAGCAAGACTGCCTGTGCTGACCATAAATCCAGGGATGTGCAATGCTTGGCGAGGGGGCAAGGTCACTCTATCCTGATTTGTTTCTCTTCCCTTCTGGATACCTATTCATCTGGCACAGTGCAGTCCAGGGATGTTTTCAGTGCTGTCTGAAATAGCTCTCAGTTTTGAGGTCAAACCTTCCCTTTTCATTTATTTTTATCTACCCACTGGTTTGTGCCAAGGGTCACTGGTATATTTGACACCGATCTACACATCTTCAATTTCTAGATACGATCAGCTCTTCTTCTGACTTAGCTCAGTGATTCTTTGCTTAGCTGTGTACAGCTCCTCTTTAGCATTGTCCCTTCAGATGTCCTTTCTTTCATAAGATATTAATCTTCATTTCATTTCCTATGTTTTGCAATATTCTTCCACCTTACTCGCTTGACATGAGTAGGAGGGGTTTTCTTTCTTTTTCTCAAGGTCTGTAAAATGGCACTGGGCTTCTATTTGACAATAATATATATTTTGAGGGTTAAAACAGTACAGCAAACAAACAGATCTTGTACACAATCACTAGTTATGCCAAACTAGATTTAATTCCTCTAACAGTGATCTTAGTGATGGTATATTCCAGCTGGATTCTACCTAGAGGTTGTAAAACTGAAATAGATGTAAGCCCACAGTTAGTAAGATTCATTTGCTTTATTTGTCAGCTATAAAGACTGTAAATATTGAAATGCCCCTCCACAGTGAGTCATTTCTCTCTAGATGTAAAGTCAAGTTCATGAGCCGCACCTCACCCTGTTTTATGTTCTTCAGAAAGCTGCCAAAAGGGATACTAATTTCTGCAACCTTTGGAAGCTCTAAATGTATAAACATCTGAAAACCATGAACCAAACCAGTCACTGCCTTCATTACCATCTTCACACACCAGAAGCCGTTAAATACCTCTTATTTTTTTACAGAATGGCAAAGAACTCAAGAATGAGTTTAGCAAGTGCCTCTGATGAAAATTACACTTTCTGCTGGAGACTGTTCTGTGCTTGGGACTATTTGATAGGAAACCCTGAGGCTGCAGAGAGCAAAGCTGCTGCCATAGTCAACAGCATCAGGGTGAGCAACTGACCTTTGAATTATTTCAAGTTGACTTACTTGTTAAATTGTAAGCCACCGAAGTTTTGTCTCTCATCCCCTTGCACTTCTATTGTTTTTTGGTTTTTTTTTTTGTATTTATTTACAGATCTATTTGCCTAGGAGAGGGCTAATATCACATGTGTGTTGTATTACAGGCACATCATATTTGCTGACATCCCAGCAAGGCCATTGTGTCCTCCCTTGGGAGAGTTTTATTTAATGCCCCTGTACGTGTGACAAGAATAACCAGAAACAAATCTGCTAGTGATGAAATTTCATTGAGTGTTGGAATTAAATTCATGTTAACAATTGATTTGGCAGGAAAATAAACAAATTTATAGAATGTATAATTGCTTTTATGCAAAGGAAGTGTTTTATGCCTCAGGGAATCCGTGTACAACAGCTCATATTTTACAAGATGCTTTTTTACATGATAATAAGTTTTATATCTCTCTTTGGTTTAAAAATTTCTACACGCAATTTATTGTTCTTTCTTTCTTTATTTTATCAGCTATTAATCAGGCTGCCCAAGGAAGTGGTCATGGCATCAAGTTTTTGGAGTCCAAGGAGCATCTGGATGATGCTTTTAGTGAAATGGTTTAGTTTTAAGTATTCCTCTGAGTATCAGGAAGTTGGACTCAATGATCTTTACGGGTCCTTTGCAGCTTGAGATATTCTAGGATTCTATAGTTTATTTCATCTCTCCATAACAAATGGAGGGACATATTACAGGTCTGTTGATATTAGAAAACTGTTAAAAATATAGATGTTTTGCATCTAGAGTTTAAGAGTATATGTGTTTTTATCAAAAGTAATTTATTTACCAAATTTGGTGTATTCTCATTATCACTGAACAAAAGTTACTTCAAATTGTGCCAAGGGTTAATTAATAAGCCATGACATTTCAGTTATTTCAATGGCTGAAGACAACTGACAGTACTGTGTTATATTAGTGGCACCCAGATTTTAAAGGCACATCCTGCCAAAAAATCTGGAAGTGTAACCCTCTTGTTGTATCTCTTTGAACATGCACAGCTGATAGCGCCCGAGTATCTGATTACTGTGTATTTGTTTCTCAGAAATCACCATCATTTTTTAATATCACATATCAGTGCTACAAATCAATGAGGACAGGGGTATTTATCTGCTTGCACCTCCAGGATGTGATGGTTTTTTATTAGTATACTTGAATTTCTGTGAAAGATATGTGCATTATTTTTGCTGAACGTTATTAAAATGGTAATGCTGTGTTTCTTTCAAGGAAGCTATATTGGAAGAACAGGAAAAGAAGAAAAGCAAAAACTTGTATGTATATGAGATGAGATACTTTTCAAAGCACTGTTTCAATACAGACATCAGTGCTAATCTGCTTGTCTTGTACTTCCAAACCCTGTTAGAAATGACCCTTGGTGCCATAAGACAACCTGCTATATTGGGTGTATCTTCCTTTTTTTTCCTAGGGCAGTGACCATAAGCTTAAGAATTATTGCAAACATCCTGGTGCTCCTGTCCCTTGCGGGAAGTATTTACATCATCTACTTTGTCGTGGATCGATCCCAAAGGTTAGAGCGCACCAAAAAGGAATTGACTCTTTGGGAAAAAAATGAGGTACACTGTCTTTATGCCACCTCTGTGTTAGAAGCAGGATTGCTGTCTGGGGGCTTTCTGTAGCAATATTGTGCATGGAGGTGTAAATAGCAAGGGATGAGCCAGGAGAAATTAAGAATTAGTGGGCAGACTTTGGTGCACTTGCTCCCTCAGGTCTGCAGCCAGGTGTTAGTGCAGCTGAACTGGGCAGAATGGGGTGCAGGTGCTCATTTCACAGACACTGCAGTTCTTGCAGGTGCCTATTTTTTGTGAGCACAAAGTCTAATCTCTCCTGTCGCTTATAAATCTACTTTTACACCCAGGACTGAGCTGAGCAAACACTGGGCTGATTCACTAGAAAATAATTGACTTTGATAAAAGTGACTGATTCAGTATCAGAGGATACTGAATGTTTTGTGACTATTTCCATTCAGAGGAATGAGGGAGAGTATGAAGTGAATAGGCATGAAGAAGCCACTCACCCATTTCAGAGGAAGATGCTAGCACCATATTTCCTACATGTTAACTTTTAATTTCAATTAATAAAGCAGAAATTTGAAGGTACAATATCTGGAGTAAAGACTCCCAAGTGGTATTCCAAATCTACAATTTTTGATCGTAACTACTGTTATTACTAATGTCAATAATAACTTTTTAAAGCATGTCCTCCAAGAAAAGCGATCACCAAAGCATTGCCTCAGCAGTATTTCAATCAGCCCTCAAGATTCCACAGAAGGCCTTCATCAAATGCTACAAAAATGCTGCATGTTTCTGTTCCACAGGTCAGCGTAGTTGTGTCACTGATCACAATGATTGCACCCTCTGCTTTTGAACTTGTGGCAGCTCTGGAGATGTATCATCCAAGGACCACTCTTCGCTTCCAGCTTGCCAGGTATGGGCATTATTCAGTGCAAAAGATATGTGGAGAGAAAAGGAGGAAAGGAGAGGTGTATTTTGGTTCATGTTTTAGCACAGCCAAACCAGAGAACGTATGAGAAGTCAATGGTTACCTATGCTGGTAACCCATAATTTATCCTCTTTTCAGGGTTCTTGTCCTATACCTGGGAAACCTCTACAGTTTAATCATTGCTCTCCTGGATAAAGTGGACAGTATGAGTGTCACTGTAAGTTTAACTTGATGTTTTCTCCTGTGTAAAGCTAGAAGACTTCATAGAGAGAATTCTGTTTATTGTAAGATATATGAAGTTAGATAAAAATTTGTTTGAAATTGATTAAAATATTATGGGTTGATAGGATTGTAAAATTAAGTTTAGATAGTAATGTTTATTTACAACTACTTATAGGGTCTTTTAAATCAGTTTTTAAGGATACTGGATTCATTTGACTGCTGATGTAATGAGATAAATAGATTTCTGTGCATTACTGAACTATTAAAAAAAAACCTCACCACGATAGGTCAAATATTTCCACCTACCTAAATTAGTTTTAAGTCTTGCCTTTTGGCGTTCCATCTGACTCTGTCCATTGACAGCTGTTTAACACTTGCCTAACTGCTGCTTAGAATACATGAAAAAATGTCTGTGTGTATGTGTATGCTGTAGAAGGTGCAGACACCTGCACCTATGTACAGTTAAAAAGTAGCTTTTGGAACATTTATTATTTCAGGACTCTGATGTGAACAACAATGCAAGTAATTCTACCACCTCCTTAGCAATGACCCCTCTTTCTAAGGATGACAATTTAACCATTCCTAATGTACAAATTAAGAGAAATGGCTTTGGCACATCGCAAGAGCATCGCACCCAAGGCCTGACAGAGTCACTGGTTAACCAAACAATTTCCTTTAACACCCAGAACCCACAGGATCAGTGCTGGGAAACATATGTCGGTCAAGTACGTAATTGTTTTATTGTCATCAACTTACTCCACTTAATTCACATTTGACAAAAATGAAAATCATGTTGTGCTGTGTTTAATTTTAGAACTTTTCTTTGTAAGAATTCCAGAATTTAACTAAGGATGATGTAGGAAGAGTAAAGACTGTGCAAAGTGCTGTGGCCAAAGATACAAGCTTTGGGTTTTGTTCAGTATCTACAGTATATTTAGTGCTGTTCAAAAGTTCTTTTACCAGGTTTTGGTCTCTCCAGCTCTGCACAGGTAGATCTGTACAGATCTGTGATATGGATCTTATTTTAACAGGGTGCATCCTTCTAACCCCTACAGAGAAACAAGACTACAAAGACAAATAAGCAGCAACACGCACTCTGTGCGGATTCAGACTGCTGCCTCAAGAGAGGGAGATGCAGACCTGAGACAAGCAAGAGATTGTGTTCTTGGTCATTTGTACAATATCAGAAGTCTCTATTCATTCTGCCTCAATAAATCTCTAGACAATCAAATGCTCTTCACTTTTTCAGAGGGAGAGAGAACAACAACAAAAGGTTTCAAAATCTCAGCAGCTTGTAGGAATGAGGACAGTTGAATGGCAATGCCATGATCCCACATTTGGGATGCAGAAAATCTATAGATTTAATATGACACCTTTTGCTTCCCTGTATGTGAAGGGTGCATTGCTTGTGACTTCCAGGGGCACTAATACATTCAGAGAGACATTTTAACCACAAAAATGCAGATGTCACTGATCCATTTGCGACTGTGGTCTCTGACAGTGTCACACTCATGTCTAGGCCACTGGATTAAGAACCGTGTTAGTGTGCTTCTGATTTTCTGAGCTTCTTGCTCCAGAATGAGGAATATTAAAGGTCTTGCTTGAACATCAGGAGGAAAAGATCCCTCCAAGTTTTACAAACTTGACTTCTATTCTTGTACATCCATTTTGTACAATCTCATAGAAAATAGAGGGTTTGAAGGTTTGCTTTTTCCCCCAGAATGGCCTAGAGATTTATAGAACTGAATTTTTCCTATTTTAATTGTGTATTTTTAAAGCCCAATTAAATATAGGATAACCACATTCTTTCGTAAGCACTAAACAACCATTTTTATGGCTTGATGTTCCTATGTCATTGGGTTGTGGGTTTGTCTGAGTAATTAGATTTTCTCATTGTGAAACACTTTGCAAATACATATTACAAGAGTCAGCTTAATAAAAGAATGGATGCAATAGAAAAAAACCAACCCATTTCAGTTTAGCCAGACACATTTTTAGAACATTAAAAAGAAAGTCATTAAAAACAAAGTTTGATACCATCATGACCAGAATTTTAGTGCTGCAAGCAATAAAAAGCACCCTAGAAGCTTGATTATATTTATTCTCTTTAGCAGAACAAAGACAACTAAAGGAAAAGTCAAACAGGAAAATTTTAAAAGGAAATTATTCATATATTCAATTCATATTTTATCAGAATACTGAGCTTGAGCCAAAACTACAATTACAAGTGCAAAAAGCCATATGCAGTCCATTTTCTTTCAGAATGACTCAGTGTGTGTGAACAATGTGTATTTCAGGAGATGCTCAAGCTCTCAATTATCGACATGATTTTCACAGTGGCAAGCATCCTGCTAATTGATTTTTTCCGTGGATTGTGTGTCCGGTATTTGAGTGATTGCTGGTGCTGGGATCTAGAAAGCAAGTTTGTAAGTACAATCCTTATTTTATCAAGCAAAGATGTTGATGGTGGGCAGGCTCCTTCCCTCAGCACTAAATGTTCTTAAAGTCTTTCCACAGATGAGTAATGTCTTGGTAGCACAGTCTATCAAGGCACAGGTCACAGTGAGTTTAAATCAGAGGGTGCAGGATAAATGTTGAGATTACAGTTTTTCTCAAGCCTACTCACATGGCTCTGATGAAAAAAGTTTTGGTTTTCACAAAATAACATTGTAGAGAAGTTCCCACAGTCTAAGGTGACACAGAGGGCACGTAGCTGTTGCCCACATCCTCTTTTCTGCAGCCGTAACATCTTTACCTAACATAGACAGTGGTCCAAGAAACAGTAACCAACAGCACACAGCCCTTTAAGAAAATTACAGTGGGTAATACTTGGTTAGCAAGAAGCTGTTGGCGTGAAAGGCTGTGGACTGTTCTTTGTCCTTAAAGATGTGAAATAAACTAGAGAGGAATAAATTCATTTAATCCCTGGCTGCAGAGTAGGTTTTGCTGTGTTCCCAGTGCCTGCCAGCAGTTGGTATTTGATCTGGATGTTTCAGGCTATGTACTGTCTGCTAACTGATTCAGTCAAATGCATCTAATAAATGGCCTGAAAACAAGATTAAGACAAAGGTATTCATCTTACACTGTGTTTCTTGTAGCCAGAATATGGAGAATTCAAAATTGCAGAGAATGTTTTGCATTTGGTCTACAACCAAGGAATGATCTGGTATGTAGTCCTTAACGTGTTTTTTCTTGTCCTTTGTTGGCTGATTGCTAGGGCAATCTGATGATTTAAATTAGACCTATTTAAGTAGGATATTGACAGTGTAGTCTTTTATATTAAGAGATCATCTGTTAATAGTGAACTATTAATCTGTTTACCTGGTGTGGGGTTTGGGGTTTTTTTTTAGTCTATTCTATTGCTATCAAAATGGCTTCTAGCAACACTGAGCACTAACATTATATGGTTTTTCCAGGATGGGAGCTTTCTTTTCACCTTGCTTACCAGCATTCAATGTACTCAAGTTGATTGGACTCATGTACCTGAGGAGCTGGGCTGTGCTGACGTGCAATGTACCACATCAGCAGGTCTTCAGAGCATCTCGGTGAGGCAAAATGAGAACAAAAGATAAGGAAAAAATCAAATGCAGGCAATGGAAATATCTTTCATCAATGTGAAGGAAATTACAAGAGATTTTATCTCTCAAAGTTGACAATCAAATTTCACACTAACACTGATAGCAAAAGTCTGAGAAAAAATACATAGTTATTGAGAAACTGGAGGGTTTGTGAAGCAGGGTAGTTGAAGATATGCAAGAACTAAAAAATAGGTCAGGGAATATTCCTAGATAGCTGTTATTGCCTAACATAAATGCTTTATTTCCATACAAATGTGACAGAGCACAATAACCTATGTGTTAACTGTTGCGAGTCCTATTTCTTGATGTTTCTCTCTTTAAAAGCTATGCAATATCTGCTTTTGTCCTTTGCATTGCACAACAGACTTCCTAATTTTTCTTCTATGATGAATTCAAAATGCAAATAATTTTGGGCATCTTTAATTCTTAATGATCAGTTATTTCAAACATTTTTTTTAAGATTAATTGACTTCCACTGCTGTTCTTTTTCTCCCCCAACACAACTGGGCAGTAAGGACAGCTTTTGTCAAAGGGTGCAGTAACCAGTTCTCTGGCTGCAGCAGTGCTATCTGGAAAGCAGTGCAAATAGAATTTTGATCATTAAGAGTCTGTTTAAACCATCTCTGTTCAGACCTTCTAATTATAGCAGAATGATTTTTATCTTTCAGACGTGTTGATCTTGAACTGGATAGGTAGATTCAGACTTGCACCTTTTATGTTGCCTCTGGTTTTCTCTCTGATAAGTATAATCTGAAACATGTTACACCTTCTTGCAGATCCAATAATTTCTACTTGGCCATGTTGCTGTTTATGCTGTTCTTGTGCATGTTGCCAACAATTTTTGCTATTGCCCGCTATAAGCCGTCCTTAAGCTGTGGCCCCTTCAGGTAAGGTGCAATGGCCCAATGAAAATTGCAAAGATTTTGTTTCCCCCTCTTACAATAAACTTATCATGTTCCATAACACACAAATTACAGATGTAAATTCAAAATAAGCTGACAGGACAATGCTTTTCTGCTACCAATATTTTATAGTTTAAGGTTTAAATAAGGTGAACAGGTCAAAGTTCTGAGTTGATTTGCTTTATATACATAATTTAGTTTATATTTACATCATGTAATGTGTCACTGAGCAATCTCCCAAACATCACTGTCTTGTGTCTTCATTAAAGCATCCTCCAAGCTTGGATTCAGTGCAACATTGCTTAACAAATATACTCAGGATTCCTTACAACTTAATTTTACCTTTTTTTGCTCCCACACCTCCTATAGTGGTCAAGAAAAAATATATGACATTGTTTCTGAAACGATTCAAAATGATTTTCCCACATGGTTCAACACAGTGATTACTTACATCAGCAGCCCTGTGGTTGTCCTCCCTGCACTACTACTGTTATTGTAAGTACTTTGGTTTTTGTAGGCGGGTTAAACCGATTCTATTAATGCTGGCCTTATCTCTGGAGAGTCAAATGTAGATACTGAGGAACAAACATTGCACTGCTGTACTTTCACTAAGCATAACTGAAAAAACAATTCCAACACCTCACTGAACGTGTGGTATATGGACCAGACAGGAGTGAAAGTATGTTAAAAAGACTCTCAAAAGGAATTTCTCCTTCTGGGATACTTTGTTAGAGCAAGTTCACTGCATTGTGTCAAAGCTTGCAGCGCTGATGGTTCCAGGAAGGTTAAGAATCTTCTTCCCTCTTAAGAGTTCCTCAGAAATAAATTTTCCATTTCTTCATGGTCATTAGTTCAGTTTCTGACAGAGAACAGGGCTCAGTCTGTCATTTAAAGAAGCTACTCAGTCATCCTGATTTACGACAAGATAAATCAATTATGACCGTCTGCTCTTAAGTGTTAATGTAATAAAAGTTGCTGCAGACTCTCCAGTGGAAGTCTTTGCTTACTTGGGCTATAAGTAATTGTTCACAGTTGGGAAATAATATTGATTTTGAGCTGTTTGAAATTCACCTTGCTTCTCTAAAAAGTTATATTTTGTTTTGCTTGTATCTTTGTACCATTTTTTTTCCTGTGTAAACTGCAGACAAAGGCAGAGTTTGTCCCACCGGTGGCTTTTCAAATCAGAAACACCAAAGCAACACTTATTTGTAACGTTTTCCTCTAAGGTCCCAGCCATGTAATATTTACAAATCTAAGTATTCCTATTGACTGCTTCAAACTGACAGCTAAGCATATATGTAATTGTTTGTGGTATGAAATCTAGCTATAAGACTTTGTCTGAAAGCCAGTGCAATCCATTATGTCAGGCCATAATCTGCCAGGATCTGATCTCATCTCTGCCAGGGTAAACAAGGTGTTACTTCAGCCAGCCGACAAAATTGCTTTGGTATGGTTGTGCAAACTCAGCTGTAACTGGTGTCTCTGTTCTGTAACCTTGGACTGGGGAAAAAAGACAAGACAGTATCTGTCAAAATTATTTGTCTAGAATTAAAAAAAAAACAAAACAAATAAGACTAATTAGAAATGCATCCCAGGTTACACACACAATGAAAAGACCTGCCAAAACCACAGGTGAAATTAGAACTACTGTTAAATCTGTTTTCAGTGCCATTTCTTTCTTTCATCTAAGTTTGATTGAAAGAAGGCTGTAATCCATTATTACAATATAAGGAAATGCTACAGAGCAGCAGCTGAACTTGTACATCATTTTGACCTATAAACCCTCAAAAAGAAACTGTCAAGAATGTCTGAAGTGACTCATATCACCCCTTTCACTTCTAGCATGCTAATCTACTACTTACAAAGTATTGCAAGATCATTAAAATTCACCAACAATCAACTGAGAATGAAGATACAAACAGTAAGTATGGTGAAAAGCACTTTTACATGTAATTTAATGGATCTTCAGTAAAGTATGAGCCTAATTAAATCTCTAAAGTCACTTCTAGTGTTTCACAACGTAAAACAAATCCTGTATTTTTCATCCTTACACAGCAAGGGATTTATTCTCTAATCCTTAATAAGTTACAGATTCTAATTCTTCTGAATGTATTTTAGGAAAGAACTGAAGATAAGAAAAAGGTGGTTCAGATGGCAGTAGGTAAGTTGGCAACCTTCAGAAATCCCACTATTAATAAAGCATTTGGACATAAACCCATTTTGATTTCTCATACATATAGGGAAGTACAACTACATTTTTAAAGCTGTATTTCCCATAGAATCCTCCTTTTAGATGGTTTCTGAGCTCAGTTTGACTTAGTCTTGGCAACACTGAAAGACACTGTACGTAATTTAAACCTGAATTCACCTGGAATCTTTGGGTATATCCCTGCTTCTATCACCAACAAGGAAGAACCTAGGATGCACCTTTGATGATTAAAATCATCTCAGACTTTTCATGCCATTCAGAGGCTGGTAGACAGAAGAAAAATTGGCTTGTGGCCCATTTTGGAATCCTACAGTGCAACTTTCAGTGTTTTTTCTGTGTTCCTGGTACTCCATCTGCTAAGTACTACAGTATGAAGATCTACCCCTTTATCACTACGTCTCCCAGTGTGACACCAGCTTCTCTTTTCTGAACACAGGAGGTTCTGTTGGCCTTGGATCCCTGACTTAATGGGGAATTCGAGCCACTGAATTTGCACAGCAGTTTCTAAATGTTGAGACCTGGAAACTTCCTATAATAATTTCTGTTTTCTAGCCAGAATCCAAAATCTGGATGCTAATGACAAGAGACCAGAGCAAGAAACTGATATTATCAGCCAGGAGTCTTCTGTTCGGTCCTCAACACCCAGAAAGAATGGCAGTGTCTTGAACTTTGAATCTCCCGTGAGCAAAGGCACCAGAATACAAACCATTTCCCAGTCTGTGCCCCAAGCTGTGCCAACAAGTGATGTTGTGAGACCTGCCAATGCAACTCCCACAACTTCAACCTCTTTAACACCAGCTCCCTCTGTGTCAAGTGTACAGAAACCAAGAAATGATCATATCACAAACAGGTAAGACTGCTTTGGTTTTGAAACTATATTTATTTCAACAGCTCCATGTCATACCAGTTCATTTACAAAACAGCTGTGCATTCAGACTCCCTGGAGCTTTAAGACAGCAGAGGAATTTTTTAAAAGGAGATTCATTCATGGGTACTATTGATATCACTGGTGACACCACATCCTTAACTCTCCCTTAACAGAGATGGGATTATAAAGCTGTTGAAATGATGTAGCTGATGGAGTTTACACACAGCTCAAGCAAAGTTAAATACTAGACTTGCCCTGAGGCACATAACTAAAATACTTTGTGCAGGATACCATCTCCTTGAACAAAACAAATACAGAGTGAAGGAACTCTCTGCAGAATGTCTGCGCAGCTTTAGTTGTAAGACATCCAGTCTGGCGTATCAGTAGATGGATGCTTTAAACTATCTGTTGGGCTTTTCCGCAAGTGGATAAAGAGCAATTCTCAGAACAATAAGAAAACAGAGAATATAGCTTGAGAGGACAATGGTGTTACCTTTTCCTAGAGAAGAACAAATATATCTCCTAATTTCTCCTAATTTCTAGGATATATTTCTCAAAATGGTTCTAAAAATTTGGAACACATATCACAAACAAATTTGAAGATATGATAATCTCCAGTTTTTCAGCCTAGTCTTTGACTTCCAGAGCAGTGATTTCTTTTATATGTTTCGATTCCATTAATTGATAAGTCTGCATATCAGTATTTCCTCTCTTTTTCTTCCTTCCTAAAGATACCCAAGTGTTGTTCATAGGAGTACGAGTGAGCTGTGCAAAACAAAGCCCTACACACCAGTGACTTTCAAAAAGCACACTGAAGATGTTCATTCTGACCCTCTCTTCAGAAAAGCCATTCGGCAGGTAAATTCGGATGCCCTTGGGGCAGGGACTCCTGTATTTTTGGGATGTAGGCCATATGCTACCAGGTATTTTTTGGTTAATGAAAACGAGTCCCGCAAAAAATCGCTCCGTTCTACCTCCCGACTCCAAAGGCATTTCAGAAAGGAGGAATCAGGAGACATTATTGAGTTGTATCCACGCCATGTCAGAAGATACGTGGTTCGAACACCACACCAGCTGTATTCTCCTCATCCCAGTGAAGATGAGGAGGACGAGGAAGAACTTGAGAAAGAATTCATGAACAGATCCCATCGCCCTCGCTCACTGTCTGACCTTCGCCCAGCATCATGGTTCTACATTGGGGATCGGGCTGATGGCCACATTCTGATGAGCAAAGATCTAGCCAGAGTGCATTACAAATCCTGGGATGACGGTTTTGAGCTGGACCTGGACAGGCCTCCATATGCTTACAAGAAAGTACACCTAAACTATCCTGAGCCACGTGTGAAACCAAAATCAAAGCAAAAGCTGGAGCAATCTCTAACAGAGTCTGATTCCATTTCCATTGAATCCAGCAGTGATCCACAGAACAGCAGCAATGACCAGTACATCCAGGTCATTCATACCAAGGACAAGTATCCAAAAACTGGGTCAAAACTCACCAAAAAGAAATCTAAAAACAGTGTTGATCTAAGTATGTCTGAGCATAGTGAACTGGTATGCTCAAATGTCTGAGAAAATGCCCCAACCTCATTGTGTTTTCAGCCAGTGTATGGGCAGTTGTACTTCACTTGCTGTTGGATGTCTGTCAGAGCAACTGCGACATAGTTTTTGTAAGAATCGTGTATGCAGCCACTCTAGGTGGGGAAGCCTTGTGTTTTACTCTTCACTGTACCTTGCTTTAATATCATAACTGATATATCGCAAATTTTAGAAAAAAAGGTTATACCAATTTATTCCTTACTGTTATGCTGTCAAATCCCAAAATCTACACCTACTGGAAAATCAAAAGCCATGCACTTGGGCCACTACAATTAAAACAGTACAAAAATACATCAGATGAGGCTCTTTTTATCTGACGCAGCCAGCGATGGAGAGTCTTCCTGAATAAATTCAGCAGGGAATTAGCTTCCTGCAAATGGAGTTGCTGCTTCGAGGAGATCTTGATGTACCTTGTTTGAATATGCTGTGGCCCAAACAAATCAGGAGAAAAAGTTAACTGGAGAGAATAGTGAGTTTCTTTAGAGTATATCACACAGGCAGGGGAGTTATTTGACAACACGAGGTAGACTTCCAGATTAAATCCTAGATCCTCTGCTAATTTTCTGGTGAGCCTCAGACCAGCCTAGTAAACTTCTCAGTGGTAAACTTTCAATCCGTGGCCTTTAAAAGACTCATGTCATTACCCGTAGTTTCCGGATTCTATCCCGTTTTTCACACACCACTGTAATTTCGCACTTCCTTTAGATACTGAAGATTGCTTGGTTGATTTTCCGTTCGTTTCTCTCGGCGTCACTGGGATTGGGATTACACCAGTGACGAGCGCGGGGCGGTCCCATTTTTGAGGAAGCACTGCCCCGCCTCCGACCCCACCACGTTACCACATCCCCGCTGTGCCTTCCCCGCTATCCGCGCTCTGCCCGGCCGCAGCCCCGTGTCCGCTGTCCCGTGAGGCGCGGCCGGGCCGGGCCGGCGTCACCCTCAGGTGAGGGGCGGTGCCGCCATCGGCCCAGGGGCGGCGCGGCGCGGGCGCTCAAAGCGGCGCCACAGCGGCCCCGCCTGCCCGCCATGGACTGCGCGGGGCGCGCTGAGGAGGCGGCCGAGCAGCTGCGGCTCTACCGCCGGGACCCCGACGGCTGGCGGGGCTGTCGCAGCACGGTGGGTCAGGGGCTGTTGGGGCTGCCGTAGCACGGTGGGTCACGGGACTGGCAGGGCTGCCGCAGCACGCTGGGTCAGGGGCTGGCGGGGCTTCCGCAGCACGGTAGGTTAGGGGATGGCGGGGCTGCCGCAGCACGGTGTGTCAGGGGTGCTGTCGAACGCTGGCCGGAGGGGCGGGAGCCGGCCCGGGAGCTGAACGCTTCCTGTCCCGCAGGGTGAGNGGGCTTCCGCAGCGCGGTAGGTTAGGGGCTGTTGGGGCTGCCGCAGCGCGGTAGGTTAGGGGCTGTTGGGGCTGCCGCAGCGCGGTAGGTTAGGGGCTGTTGAGGCTGCCGCAGCACGGTGTGTCAGGGGTGCTGTCGAACGCTGGCCGGAGGGGCGGGAGCCGGCCCGGGAGCTGAACGCTTCCTGTCCCGCAGGGTGAGGTCGCGGTGTCCTGGAGACCCTCGGCGGAGTTCGCTGGCAATCTGTGAGTAATCTGGCTCGTTCCCGAGGCGCGGGGTCCTGCCCGCGGTGCTGCCGCGGCTGCCGGGGCCAGGCAGGGTCGAGCAGCGCGGTTTGGTTTCGGTTCGTCCCCCGCAGGTACAAGGGAGAGGGCATCCTGCCCGCCAGCCCGCAGAATGTCTGGGAGTGCATAAAGCCGGTGGCCGGCGGGCTCAGGACCAAGTGGGACCAAAACGTGAAGGACTTCGAGGTCATCGAAGCCATCAGTGATGTAAGTTCCTTAAAAACTGTTCTGGGGAGATTTATGCAGCGTTGGGCCTTGTGAGACAGCCGATGTTATGTGCTGAGAGGTAGCAAGTTTTAAGTTGTACTATGTTTCTGGCTGGATCAGCTGGGTTAAGAAACCTTTTTTCCTTTAAAGGTTCCTGCACTGCATTGTTGTTAATGCTGCAAATGAAGCTAAGCACGATTGTTTTTAGCAAGCTCAGTGTGAGGCAAGAGGAGGTTTAGAGAGTACATAGACTTAGCTAAGCAGTGAAGCATTCACGTCATCAGCCATCAGTTCAGGCCCCATCTTTCACCATGGCAGCAGTGACGCTCTGCCCTGCACATCACACCCTGCCTTTAGCTGGCCTCAGCACCCCGTGCTTTGCATCTGTCATTAAAATGGAGATGCTGCACTCTGAGCAGACAGATGAGCAGGGCTGTATATGAGCAGCAGCTTCTGCTGCCATGCTTGTACAGTCTAATTCCCTTTTTTTAAGCATGTTGGAAAATTAAAAGGGTGTTGGGTTTAGATCCCCAATCTGAAGTGGTTGTATGTGCTCGGAGGCAGCAAGGTGCAAACACAACCAGTCCCAGAAATGTTTGTGGAAATTGCAGGACGTTTATTTTTCTTGGGGGAATCCTGTAGGCACTTAGTATTCATTATAGGCAACTTCAGGAATGCTGCAGCTGCCACTTGAAATTCACAGACTTGCCAGCACCTACCAGTGTGGTAGAAACTTCTGTTTTGGGAGCCAATCAAGGACGCAGATGGTAGCATTAATGTTTGTGCAGTGTTACAAACTGGGTTATCAAGTTGTATCTTGTGTATACTACACAAAGAATTATCATTGCTAGTGTCCTGGGGAGGACAAGGGTTTTAACTGTCCTGGGAGCACAGGTGTGCCAGATTTGCATTTCAGCATCCCTTGTATCTGTCCCCTCTGAACATGGAAGCAACACCTTGTCACTTTGTCCTTGATTGATCGTGGTAGTGCTTTTGACTGTGCTGATTTACATTTTGTCCAACAAAGGATGTAGAACAACACCTTGATGGACATTAGAAAGTATAACTAAAAGAGTGCCAGAAAGGGATTTTTCTGCTGTACTTCTGAAAACATCAACTGACATAACTCTGTTCTGTGATTTTCAGACTATCTCTGTATGCAGAACCACAACCCCTTCAGCTTGCATGAGGATTATTTCACCAAGGGAATTTGTGGATGTTGTAGCAATGAAGCAATACGAAGATGGGACAATGCTGTCTGCTGGTAAGGCACTTGTGTTCTGAACAGGTTCATGTTGCATTTGGAGATAACCAACAGCTACTGGAAAAAAATATAAAATAAAAGCTACCAGAAATAAACATAAAATTAAAGCTAAGTAACAAGCTGTTCAGTACTTTCTGACCTGATCTTGATCAGAAGAGAAAATAGTAATCTGTCTACATTGTTGTTCCCAGAGTATATAAATCATCTTAACAATCAGATGATAAGACTGGTTTGTTCCCTTGCTATGCTTTTGAGAATGAATAAGTATTTAATTTACTATTAAATTCTGGGGTATTTTGAGCGTGGTTTTTTTGTTGTTTTAAGAGTGTACGGAACTTTCAATAAGGAGTCTCAGTTAGGCTAAATCCTGTTTTAACATTTTCTGCACAAGTTTCAGTGAAGCCATTGAATAAATTTACCACTCCTGTATGTGAAAATAATTGGTTTTATGAAAAAAATAGTGCTGATTTTTAAGGGGCTGCCAATGTATAGAAGGATGTTTGTTTGGTTTTTCACTTTCATTCTGTTGTTTAACTGCTACAAGTCTGAGCTTTTATTGCCCCACTGTTCAGATGTCCTGTTGGCCTATCCTGTTCAGAAAAACCTTCAGGAATTTATATACTTGCTAGAGTGGAGCTTTTCAGCAGCCAAGTGATGGATCTGTGTGACATGGGTTTGTTGGGAGCAGCCCAAATGACCTCTCAAGAAAAGCAGTGCCCGCACACAACATGGGCTGGATGAAACTGTGTCAAATGTCAATGCTTCCTCCTTCAGAGCTCAGTAACAATTGCTTCTAAATTCAGCACTTGTTTGATTTCCCCATTCTAAGGCCAGAGTTGTTCCTTTTAATGCTTTTTTTTGACCACTTGTGAGCCCCACACTGAAGAGGTTGTACTACAGTTCTTTTTAAATATATTTGAATAGTGAGTTTGCTTCCCATCTGGAGCGTTGCATTCCAAGAACTCTTTCCTGTCTTCTGTAAGAATGACACTTCCTTTCAATGCTTTTTCTTTCAGCCACCAACGTGGAACACCCACTATGTCCTCCTCAACCAAATTTTGTGAGAGGTTTTAATTATCCTTGTGGCTGTTTCTGCATACCTGTTCCAGGGTAAGAAACAACCTGCTTTAATGTTGTAAATTCTTATCCATTGTGTGGTGTGTTTATGTGTATGTGGCCTGTAACCTCTTGGCAGTGGTATGTTTCTGCCTTCCCAGTAATCATTATGACTGAGTGCTCTTCTTGTTCTCATTTTTGTGCAATGAATTAGTTTATCTTCATTTCCTAGAGAGAAGTCTTTAATGTTACAGAAACTGTTATCATGGTGCAATACTCCCTGACCTCTTCGAAATTCAGAAATTCGGCAAAAATGACAAGTATGGTCTTAATTTTTGGTAAATGAGCATCTGGTCGATTCCCCATAATTTATAGACAGAGTCATGTAGCTAATTAGAGCCTAGATAAACTTTACTTTTGTATCTTCATTCACTGAAATTTGTCTGTTTGTTTAAAAAAAGAAAAGCTCTTGGAAGTATCTATTCTAATACAAGTAAGAGTCACTGAAAAGTCCTTAATACTCTTAAACCACTGTCTATAAAATCACTTTCATTGTCGTTGCAGGGAGCCAGACAGGACTGAGCTCCTCACTTTCTTTCAGACGGATCTTGGTGGCTATCTTCCCCAGACAGTGGTGGATTCCTTTTTTCCATCTAGCATATCTGGATTTTACAGCAACCTGACCAAAGCTGTTAAGGCATTAAAAGCATGACAAGATGAGTTGCTGACATCACCAGCTGAGGGTAGGAAACAACCTGTCAGCTCGTGGGTAAAAATACAAAGTTGGTCTCAGGGCTTTTCTATCCACTAAGATAGAAAAAAAGATGACGTGAAACAATGAACTGAGTACAATACATTTTTAAAACAGCATTTCTATCTGACTCCATGCAGAGCAATGCATTCTTATGTAATAAGAAATTCCTCACTTTAATGATTAGAAAGATACCACACCTGAAGCTGGAAGAATCCTGGAGGCAGCATTGGTGACTCTGCAGGGAGAAGACAGACATACTGCATCTGGTTTTGCCCACTCTTTGTCAGTGTCTGTGAGGTGAAGCATTGCTAAAATCCATTTAGCACCACAGCCAGGTGCAGGTCAGCTCTGTTTGGTCTCTCAAACTCCCTGTAGATTCCTGTGGAAAAATGGTTCTCCCCCAAAAGAAGATGTATCCCTCCTGCTGCCAGCACTCCTAGAGCTGCTAAGATGCCTCAGTGGGTCCAGCGAGCACATTGTGAAAGCCAGAACAAATGGGATTACATAGAGGATTTCACTTGCTTATTCTAGCAGACATCAATATTGATGGTAAATATGCCTTAAGTGCTTTTTTTTTAAGTCCAGGTCCAGCAGTGCTAATCAATGCACAGGTGTGTGGGCTGGCAAATAGACACTCTCCCTTTCCCCTCTCTGCTGCCAAAACCAGTGGTTTCACAGTGTCATGACACAAACTGCACCAACGTAGAGGCAATAAAATAAGAGGATTAAGCACTTTACTTGCCATTTTTAAAAGGCATATGAAATGACCATTTTGAACTGTGTTTGAATGTTTTTTGGTTTCCTGTGGTGAGAGGTTTTAACGGGTAAATAATCTTTTCATTAGCTTTGCCTTGACAGGCTAAAAGGATGTTGCTTTTTTTCTAAGACTGGTTTGCTTCCCAACATTACATTGGGAAATCAGCACCTGATTTTTGTGCCAAGGTGTGTCCATTTTAAGAGATATTTATGGTGCTGGTTGCTGCAAGAATGTCATACATTACTATAGATTACATATAATTACAAAAGTAAAAATAATTGCTGAGTGAGGAAGTTAAATGCAGGTTGTGATTTTACTGTGGTGACTCAATTATTTAACAAGGTTAATATGCTCTGCTTTCTGCCCCTCTATTTTTGTATCTTTGGTATAGGGCATGGACTTGCACAATATGTTTCCCACTGTAAACCTCACCCTATGGACTAGTTTTCCAAGGAAATAGTTTTTAAGTCCAGTCTCCTTTGTATACAAAGATGTAAAAACTTGCGTGAGTGTGGTGAAATAAATATTTTTTGTGCTACATCTTACTGTTTTTTCTGAATCATCCTTTGAAATGGTTCCTCATACACCTGTTCTGCCATCAGGGAAGCCAAACAGCTGCTTAGACCTCCAGCATCACTCTGAATTTACGGCAGAGGGAAAAAGCCTTCCCTGATGATGTCCACTACCTAGGGAAGAGGTGTTCTGGTGAGAGCACTCACCCTCAAGGTTCTCTCCTCTTGGTTTTTGTTTCCAATTGCTGCTTTCTATACTTAGGTAGAATGACAAGTTCACTGAGAAGAGATGTGAGCCTTGATACTGCAGAGCCTTATACATATTTTTGTAAGTGTACTGAAGTATTTAGGCATGAATTATAATATCTTGGCAAGTCTTACCAGGATTATCATGAATTTAATTAGCAGAAAGTTCAAGAAGCACAGCTGAGGGTGTCACTCATTATTTCTGCAAGTAATGCAAATTTTTTTTGCAGAAAATGTGGCTTCTTATTAGCTATTTATAATTTTTTTTATTGCTTTGAGCAATAAAGGTGAGACACTTTATGGAATAACTTAAGAACTCCTTTTCTTCTATGCAGGTACCAGTTCAAAAAAGTTTAAGAAGATTTGCTCTCACATTTTTCTCTTATTTTGGTTGCTACCCAACTAATAAAATTTTTGTTTTGAGATAGAGGTTATTTTTGGGGAAAGAGAGCTCAGCTGAGGAAGTGTTTGGAAGTGTGGGGACAGATGGCTTGTCAAGAATGTTCTTTCAAGGATTAATTTTTCTTGCGAGAAAAGGCCACAGCAAGTTCAATGCCTGGATTTAATTAATAACTTCCCCTGCCTATCCTCCTTCCCTTTCTCTTAATTGCTGGTTTTGAGGCATTGTGTTAAGTGTATGGAAAACAGCTCCTGAGCCCCTTAACTTCTTCCTGGTGGAATTAGGTAACCAAAGAAGGGTACAGAAAATTCCCATCTCTGGGAAGTTGAGCAGCCAAGGACATTAGCCAGGTCAGCCATCTGGCTCTCAGCTGGGGAGTCACTACTTCCATCCTGCCCTTGCATCTCTGCTTCCCTCTAATGAAGCAGGTCAGAGAGAAGACCAGGTGGGTTCATGAGACACCATCTTGCCATAGGTACCTGTAGAATTCCACACAGAGCATATAGGAAGCAGTGTTTGAAGCATGGATTTGTCTCCAAGTTATTTAGCCTTTCCAGAATAAACATTTCAGTTCAGAAGTACTTGGCTTCACAATTACTCCCACTAGTACATTCCCTTGCAAAATTAACACAGACATTTAAAAGAAAAACTGGTTTAGAAGGTAAGATTTTGTTTTGAAAGGCCTTGTTGTTCTCCTGCTGTAGTCCTTGAGACCTCTGGCCAGAGGAAGGTTAGGAAAACTTCCACTACATTACCCTCAGCTTCCTGCCTCCCCTTTGGAATACCATGAGAACTCCTTTCCTCCCTCTGTTTGCCTCCTGCAGTTGAGATGGCTCTGTCAGCTGCTAGTAGAAAGTCACTTTTACAGGTTTTGGCTGTCCTGACTATTCTGTGTTTTTAATAGGAAAGCTGGAATTTTCTAGGGAATGTTTTGACACACCAAACTGCAACCCCTTTCTCTGCCCTACCCATTCTGTATGGCAGTGTTTAGATGTAGGCTCATAGGCACATTTCTTGTTCCTGGGAGGGTAAGGTAGGGAACAGGACTTGGAGAATAGCACTGAAAATTCAGCACAGGATCTGCTTGTGATACTTGTTAAGTAAAATAGCTTAAAATAGGAGAGTACTACAGCTGTCACGTATTTTATTACAACCACTGCATTATTAACAAAGTCATTATTTTATAATTATACACTTTGTAATGTCTGTTTCTGAAGGTTGAAATAAGAATCATGCCTGTTTCTTGTACATTAGTTAATCCCAGACAGCTTTCTCTGTAACTGGCTGTAAGATCCAGTGTACTCCTCATGGGTGCTTTCTGAGTATCTTGCTGTGCCAGCCAAGTGCCTGCAAGTAATAAAATCCTTTGTTTGAATATTGGCAGTAGTCTAATCCCTCCTCTTAAAAAGTTTTGGATGACTTGCGGGTAACAGAGCTGCAATTCTTCCTCTTGATGATGGCTGTGATGGGCCCATCAGGTAATGCCTTGATGACATTCCATGCCTCAAAACGAGTGAGTCCTTGCATGGCAGTTGTGTGCACTTGTAGGAGCTCATCGCCAGGCTGAACAGGACTGCTCTGTTCCAGTGCAGTCCCTGGGGACAGAAAATGAATTTACTTTAATTCTTTCACTTACTAGTGAACGGATCACCAGCATGTTTGCTATAAACCACCTGGTCCCAGCAGGCAACAAATTACTGGCACTGAACAATATAATGCTGCATTTGAAAAAATAACATTTCCATAGTTATAAATCAGCAGTCAGTTCTGAACCCCACAAGTCTGCCTGAGGTGGGAACATGTTAAGTGTGTTTACCTTTAAATATCCTGTTGATGGTGATGGGTTTGTCTCCCTGAATAGACCCTTTCCCTCCTTCCAGACTGAATCCTAAACCAGCAGATGTTTTTTCTAGAGTTACAGTGCAGATTGTATCTCCAGTGGCTGCAAACAAATGGAAAGTTACCACATGGACAGCACACAGTCTAAAGAGCTCAAACATCTGTTACAAAAAATTAACTTTTGGATTGTTTGCAAAGGTCCTATAAACTGCCAAATGAAAGAGAAAACTAAAGCTTTTAATTTCTCATTATGTCATTTTAAGGCCCTCTGGGAAGCTGGGGAAAGAAAGTTATGTTTGAATTAATGGGAGAGCGGAAATGTAAGACATTTACTGGAATTATAAAAATCTGTAAAATGAACAAAATCTAAAGGAAATACTTGACTTCATATTAGTTATGAAGTTGTTATTGACTACTAGGCTGCTAATTTGCAGTATGGAAATAAAGCTATAGATCTCCAGTTCATGCTTTAGGAAAAAAAAAAAAAACTAAATCAAAACACAAAACTATTCTGAAAGTGAAATATTCTGCAAAACTCTGACCTTGCTGTGTTTCAGATGTAGCCACCTGCTATATAAAACAATAGCACATTGTTTGTTCAAACTGAAATTCTCTTTCATGGAGAACAAGTCATGTAACAATATTAGAATAAAGAATCACTGTTCACTGAGTTGTCATTATAACTTCAATTTGATGGTGTGCTACAATAACCATCTTTGTACATCTACAGAAATCCACATAGAGAATCATGCTTGGGTTTTTAAAGGAGGTTTTTATTTTAGAAATCCATTAATTCTTTCCCTTTTCAGTAAAGTTATTTTAAATATTTCAATGTCTATTTCAGGAATGTGTTATTAACTGTGCTGTCTTTAATCAGGCTTCACAGATTTATGCAGCCACTGCTGGTTTTATGAACACCTGGATTTCAGGTGATAAGTAAACACTTAGCAAGTGGGGGATGCAAGATAATGCCACTAAACTTACCAGACTCTTGTAAGGCATCACTTGCTACAGATGATGTACTAGAGCTGATTGAAACGTTGAGATTTTTTTCTCCGTCTTTGGATTTTCTGGTGACAACAACAGCTTGTCTGGCTTGCCGGGCGTGTCGCATGATTGCTGAGGCGTCACTGTGAGTCGCACCTTTCAGAGACTTCCCGTTAATGGAGAGTACTTCATCTCCTTTCTGAATAGTTCCTTCCTGACAGGCCAGTCCATTGGGAAATACTTTGTGAACCTATTGAAGAGCCCAGTCAGCACACACACACAAGGGAAGAGGAAAAAAGGACGTCACTAAATCCCTTAGTTAACATTTTACACCATGTCCATTTTTCATTCTTTGCCAAGAGCAGGTTGCTTCTATCACATTTCAGGGTGGAGGACTGAATAAATTTGCATGGAGAAGCTTTCCTGTGCACATCCCTCCTCAAGCAGCCAGGAGAGCAGTTTGGCCATGGTACCAGATGGTTAAAGCTGTGCTACCTGTGCTCTGTATCTTGAGTATTCTACTTCCTGACCCTCTTGCTGCTCGTGAGAGGAAGGAAATGTGAGACTTACCTCTAACTTCCAGACCCCTGATGTGTTTTCACCCACACATCCTCCAGACCATCCTGCATGGTCTTCTACAAGCACGTGAGTAAGGTGTTGGTTATTTCCTGCCAAGGGCTGTGTGTTCTGCCTCAGCTTTCAGAGCTGTTGGGGAGGAGGTGCCCAAGACACCTTGAGAGGCAGCTCTGTGCAGAAGGAACCTGTTTTCATCCACTATGGTCCTTCCAGCCCTATCAATACAGCTGCCTGCTTTGATTATCTAAAAGCTAAAAACTGTAGTAGAAAACCAGGTATGTATAAAGGTATGTATTTTTAGATAGAGCGTTGATTTGAGAGTATTTTTTAAGATCCTACTTACTGTTACTATTTTGTTTTCTAGGTCAATGCCTCCTGCCAGGCTGAATCCAAGCCCAGTATCTTCTTCTTTATGCAAAACTGTAACATGAATATCATCAAGTTCCTAGGCAGAGAAAGGAATAAAGTCAAGAACTTCTCAAAAGATATGTCACAATGATTGGAAAGTCTTTTGTGCATTCTATAATAAGACTTAGTGGCATAAGCATAATATTAAGTTGCAAAGATTACCAGACACGTTCACTCTACAGCTTTCTGAAAATCATGCCCAAAAAAAGGAAAAAAACCCCGCAGGTTTACCTTTAAGGTTTCTTCATCTAGGGCTTTGACTTCATCTATAAGCTTTGCCAGCTCCTCAGGGGAAAGCAGAGAGATGACTGATTGCCCCAGCACACTGGATGCTTGAGATGAGCCCTGTTCCTGTTTGTCTTCCTCCTTCCCTTTGTCTGCCAGGCTCACTGTGTATTCTCTCAGCTCTGAGAGGCTGTCCCATTGTGACAAGAACAAAAAAGAAACTTTGAGCTATGAGAGAACATACCCACTAAAACAAAAGGCAATTTTGGAGCAGTCATCCTTTCATCTTTCAGCATGTAATTCAGGTGGTAACTCTTACAACTATTACAAATACAGGTAAGTGGAAATTAATCATGTCCACTTAAAGGAAGTCAAAGCCATTGCATAAAAGGATAAGAATAATTTAACGGCCTCAGGCAAAGGCACTTAAATCTGCTTTATCATGGAGATACTAGAAATAATGCTCCTTAAAAATTATGCTCCTTAAATAGGAGGAATGTTCAAAATGGGCATGTACGGATATAATACAAATTAAAAACAGTTAACAGTCATGAGTCATTTAACCTTCATGCTCTAAAAAGTTCTTAACTTAGTCTGTGCTTTACTTCTGTGTGCTGCTACCTTAGAACTTTAATCTGTCAGTGAATCAGTGCAGCTATTCATCAATGCTGATCTGTAAATCTGAGTTTTAAATATGGTATCTTACTTTAGGGAAAACCCAGTGTCCAGGTGATGATTCTCACTTGCAGGTGAGGTGGAAGCCCCATCCTCCTCCATGGAGGACTGAGACACATTGTCCAGAGTTTCCCATGCACTGTTTGCAGAAGAGGCTGGGGACTGAGGAAGGCAAAGCAATGATCTCATTAAAGCAGATGACACCTGGCTGCTGATGGAATAGATTTTGCTACACTTCTCATCAAACGGCTTCATTATCTCACAAGCCTGGGCAGCAGTGAGAGGGAAGCTTCGTGACCTTAGGCTGTGGGCTTTTGCTACTGACACAAGATGGGAGTTAATGGCTCCTGGAGTTAAGAGACTTGATGAATTTTCAGTGCTGGCATTGATGCTTTTCTCTGAGCTGGTTTCCTCTGGTCTGGCAATATTCTCCCTGCGAGAGGAAGATCTATCCAGGCTTTTTGTAGCCATGGCCACGGGTGGCTGTTGGTGGCTGTTTTCATGATGTGGGAGGAAGGGTTGGTTTGAACAGGCTGGAGCTGCCTCTGCCCCTGCTGCAGTGGGAGAAGGTCCTTTCTGCACAGGTGGTTTTAGGTTCAGCCTTCGGGGAGTTTTTTCAGGTGACTGTGGAGCACTCAAGGATTCAAATGAGCTTATTCTTTGTTTTATTGATGATCCTCCAGGAGACACACATGATAAGCTGGATTGCAGTTTTTTGCTGGAAATACTGTCATGGTTGGGAGGACTTTGATCTGCCTGTGGCTTTAGATCTGAATTTGCTTTCCTAAATCCTTTCAGACTTTGGCGAAACCAGGTGGGCTTAGGTGCAACAGGAGGACCCTTTTTCACACTGTCATTTTCATCTGATTTTAGCACTTTGGAACCAACTAATTCTGATTCTGATTTCTTCAGAACTGTCTCTAAGCTGCTTCGATTTTGATTCTCTTTTTTTTTGTCTGTGCCAGGTTGCAAATCTAAGTGGACATTGTTTTCACTCATGGTAGGATTAAATAAGCTTTTTATGCAGTCAGAAATTTTAACCCAGGGGTCTTCTGTTGTATCAAGACTGTAATCTACCCGTGCTTGTCTTTTAAGTATGGGCCTTTGTATTGATGAAAGTGGAGTCCCTGTAATAAAGAGACATCGATTATAAACAACCATCTGCTGACTTCTCCATCCCTTCTCACTGCATCATTATTAATTCATTAACCTTGAATTTCATTCAAGCCTCTGATAAATTTTTTTTAAGTTTCTAAAAAGTCTAAACTTTTTAAAAATTCATAATTCTTGATCCATAAGTTCTGAATCCACATACTGAAATTATCTGAGAAACAAGGCTCTTGCACACTTAAATACGAGACTGAAATTTTAACTATTTTAGCTGTTACAGCCTGTATCAAGATTTCAGTACTCCAGAATTTCAGTATTTGTAAACTCTTTAAAAAATCAATGTTGTTTGCAGCCTAGAGAAAAAGCTGGCGTTACAGTAAATTCTTTTAAAAAACATTTATTTTCTACATTTATAAGTATATCCTACTCTAAAAAGACTATCATAGGAAGATCTTCGATATTTATGCTTCTTCAGATTTCCTCAGGCATTTCCAATTGATTTTTCTGATAAGTAAAAACTTGATTCTAATATGGGAATATTTTTTACTTCAGAAAGCAATTAAGCATTTTGATGTTAGACATGGTGGAGCTGAATGGCAGCAAACTTCTGTTTGTGCAGCTGCACAGGTACTGTTTTCTGCTTCAGTGTGAACTTTTTTTAAGGCAACATTTTTACTTTTTTTAGTGATCTGAGCCATAACTTACAGAATTACATAAGCCTGTATGTTGTAAGAGACCTCTTGAGATTGTCTTGCTCCCGTAACACTAAGTTTCCTTAATTCTAACTAGCACAGCAGAAAAGTAACTTATCAGTTACAGTGGTTTGTACCATTGTAACACTAGGGTCTTGAAATTGTGCATAAAAATATCTCTCAGAAATGCTAAAACTAAGCTTTAATATGAGATATTCAGTATAACTAAGCAGCTTCATCTGAAGCAATTCAGAAATATTGTACCTGTCCATTAACAATTTTTACAATAAATCATCTCTTATGCTGCTTTTGATCTAGTTTCTCTCTTTTTACAAAGATTAATCAATAATTTTAAATAATTACATGCTGGTTTTGAGTTACTTTCCCTTTCTTTACAAAGATTAATCAATAATTTGAAATTTCATCTGTTCATCCCAAAATTTACAGATACAGTTTGAAGACTATATTTAAAGAGAAAGTGAAGTCAGCTCAATATCCATTTTGGAATCCAAACTAAATACTATATATTTAGCTGGGGGAAAAAAGTTCATGGAATTTCACATACCTAATTTTTCTTTTCTTTCTTGATCTCTGCCCACTGGAGCAGCAGTTGTGTGTTCCTTATCATATGCTGTAGGAGAAGTGGTGAAGACACTGTGGGTTACATTGGTTTGATGTCCCTCTAGCATTGGTTCTTCAACTTCCTGCTGAACAAACAGGAAAGAGAAGTGTGTCAGAATGCAGTTATGCAAACCACACTATATATGATTCTGAAAAAATATATGAATCTGGGAATTCAGAAACCCCATATAAAATTATGGTTTGCAGGCCTCAGACTGACTAATACAAAATTTGTGGGGAATAAATGTTAAAAAAATTAAAAGTACTAATAAAACCTTCTCTTAATGATCTGAAATACATTCTGACAAGAAACTTTCTGTCTTGGGTATATACAGTTATACAGACTGTCTTAATAGTGGAAGTTGTATTCCTAAACAAACCTGAATTTTTCATGGGTTTTATTGAACTTAAGATTTAGGTTTTTTTCATTGTCATTTAGAATGACTAAGTATGAAGAATAAGAAGTTGCAGGGAGTGATAAGTTCAACAAATACTTACTGCCCTTAATTTTAGTTCTGAAACTTGATTTTCTAGCAGTGGTTTCTGCTTATGGGATGGTAAAAATTACCTTACCTAAGATGCTTAACTGAAATTTTCTTGGATATTAACGTTATATGTGGACTTGAGTTTGCTCTATATAATTTTGTATTGATCTTTGCAGCTTGGGAACTCATTGGGTGAGGAGGGTGCTGTGGGAGTTTTTTTTGTGTTTGGTTTGGTTATTTGTTGTTTTGTTTTGATTTTTTTCTGTGTTTTGTTTTTTGATTTTTTCCTTTGCATTGCATTGAGAACAGTTCATTTCTACTGCCAAATTACTAAACCTGGGGAAAAGAGGTTTCAGTTTTAAACAAACCACAATTTTGTTTTAACATGCAGATCTCACAATCCTTCACGCTCATGCAAAAGTGAAACACTCTGTTGTCTTAGAGAGAGGGAACTGAAATTTAGTAATGTACAAATGTACACTGTTTTGAAATACTGTAGCTCATCAAGAAGTACGTATGTGCACCACAATTTAAATGGGTTTATTTAATACCTCCTGGTTTCAAGAAATGTATCTGAGGCCAAGATTCCCTGCTCTACATAATGTTAATGCTTTCTTCCAATAAAAATCCACTACTGAAACAAAGAAATTATTGTTTCATGACTACTTCACAAATGATTTGACTCTGTGACACAGGTAGTTGGGGTGAGCCACACCAAGCTGGCATCAGAGGCTGTGTAAACCCCTCCAGTCCCAGGCTAGAGCATAACCCTGGAACCAGAGCAGGCTCGATATCACCAATGGCACATGCTCATGAGGAGGGGCAGGGACTCAGATTCATTTTTGCAGCTCCTCTCACTGGGATTTTAACTCAGATACCTTAGTATGGAAGATTTTCTTCAGACAGTTCTTCGCCTTCTGACCTTACTTTGAACACAACATTTTGTACTAAACTGGCTTCACTAAGATACACACCTTATTTTCAAAACAGAAAAGCTTCATCTTCTTCCCCCAATTCTCTCGTGTATATACATTTTCTCTTTCTTTCCTACTCTTCTTCCTACTGCCATGCAAAGCCACTTTGTCTTCCTCCTTCCCCTGCCTCACAAATATGCAGACACAAGAAAAATGTTGTAAGTTTTACTTTACCTGAACACTTGCAGAAGGTGATGCAGCTTCTGATACAAGCTTTTCTTTTCTGTCTACATTACCCTGGTCATCACATGTGCAGTCCTGCTTGAAGTATTTCCTTGGTGGAGGTTTGGGCTTTGACGATTTAGGTTTTCTAACGAGGATCTCTGATGACTTCTTAGTGTTTTGCAGGGTTCGACCACCTTTGCTACAGGTTGGAGGGGAATTTCTCCCTGAATTATTGGCAGAGAATGAGTAGAGCAGCCCAGGCTGCTGGGTGATTGGTACATCTACGCTGTGCACTCTTGCTTTCAGGTCTGTGAGCTGGTGCACAGCAGCAGTGGCACAGGAGGCCCGGGGGTTGTAGCTGCTGTCGCTGCTGGAGCGGGTCATGAGCCGCTGTGCCCTGCGGCTGCAGCAGCCCACGCTCCTGTCCATGTGCTTCTCACAGGGCTGCCTTCCGTGCCAGCTCATTTCCAGCTTCTTCACACCTGTACCAGGAACATGTTCAAAATGCCTGTTCAGTACATGCAAAGTGCTCGCTTCTAAGATTCAGCCAATGAAATCTGCAGCTAAATATCGTCCTCAGTGGATGCAAAGGTGTGATTTATGCATTGAAGGCTTGTAGGGTCAAGACTCAACAGCCAAGTTGCTGAACAAATAACATTTTCCCTATTATAGGTATGTCTGCACTACAGTTTTACTGAGAATGGCTGTTACCTATTAGTCCTTTAGAAGCCACTCAAAGGAGTATCATTACTGGGAGAGGATGTCATACGTGAGCTGGGCAAATAGCTCCAGCCATGACTGCATATGCCTTTCCTCACAAAGAGGGGATTAACAAGGTTTACCCCTAGGATATCACCTTCATTGTGCAGTTCCTTGTTGTCATAGTCTTGTCACCTACAGAGAGTTTTTTGAAAAGCTCTAAGCAAAGCTTGTGAATTGGAGAGGATAAGCAACTGTCAGAGCAAGTTTGCACAAGAAATATTTGTTGGTAATCGGACAGACTTGGTCTGTTCTTATCACTCTGGTAACATATAATTGGAGACACGTTAGGAGGGTTGTCCTTGGGGTTTCCTCCTCTTTCTTTCTTTCTGCTCTGGGTTATTTGTCTGTTTTCAAGGATCCTAATACAGCATGTACTCATCCTTGACATCTTTTAAGTCAAAACTACTATGTCTCAGTGAATGCATTTATTCCCTTACCTTCACTACTCCATTGGTGTCTCTCCTTTCCAAATCTGTTACTTTCCACAGCTTGTGCAACAGCTTCTTTCAGCTGTTGCTCAGACACCTAGGAAATATCATGCCATTTCACTCTCATGAGGTGAGTTAATTGCACACCATTATATTTGTATATATCCCATTATATATGAAGTATATCTATGGATGTGGTGGTTTTAGTGGCTGTTTAGGTAAAATGGTACCTTTCAAATATAAATATTCTTTTGCAGATTTCACTAGAAGTGCAGTCCTGGATTTACCAGTATAAGGTAACTCAATACAGCATAGTTTATATAGTAATTTCAACTTGATAATAATTTATACAGTATTTGGTGTTAGGCAGCATTTTGTAGAAAAACCTTGCAAGAATGAAACTTTGGACTTCAATATTAATTTAATTATAAATATTGGCTGGGCAAGACCTAAATTTAAATTACTGAAAGACAAGTGTATAAATATTTATTTCTTTTTGGGGAGATATTTTCCCTCTTTCAAATTATTTACTTATTATTGTCAATTCTTTCTTACATAAGAACTATGTTTTAGGTTATTCTTTAAATGTTATTTCTGTAGTTTCCTTATTCACTGCATAGAACTTTATGTAAGATTGTCACCAGTGATCTTCAAATCTTAAGAGAGTGCACATCTCAGATTTTTTTTGTGTGTGTGCAGTGATGATCATAAAGAGATCAGCTTCTTTGTAGTCAACATTTTTCCACCTGTATTAAATCAGCACTTGCTCTCTCTTAGTTCTCAATACATGCTATATTGAAAGTCAGAAAGAATACAGACTGTGCTACCTGTGGTTCAGGGTGTCTGCTAATAATGATTTGTACTGCACCAGGATCACAGTGGCTTAGCACAGCATAAACTTCATTAAGGGTTGTATTTTGTACTGAAGTTTCATTAATTTCAAGAATTTCATCTCCACACCTAGAGAGATATTAAAAAAGAGAGAGAGAGAGGATGTAAGCAAAAGATACTTTCTTCTGACCTTGTCTCACCCATGTGAAAACATACAAAAAGCAAAGTCATAAGGTCAACCTCTAATTTTCTTGCAGATCAAATCTGTCTTTCTGTCCTGTTACAGAAAATGGAATGGGAATGAGTTGGATGTCAAGGGGTTTTGATCTGCCATGTTGCATGCAACCTCTGAGCTTTCTGCATGTTCAGCTGTGCACACTTGGTGTTCTTTCTGCTGTCTGCAGCTCAGCTGCTGCTTCCACCTACACCTTCCTTCCTTCCTTTCCAGTTAACACTTCACTTTTCATGTCTTTTATTATGTTAGTGCTATTTAAGGTCAGAAAGGATGTTCTGTTTCTGCTACATATGTGAATAACCCGTTAAAAGAAAAATTCCAATGACAAACCATCAAAATCTGCTAAACTGGATCCTTCTAGATGAAATCCAAATTTGCCTTACATGGAAACTGAGATTGCCTTGCTCTGCTCTAGTTCTCACACACAAGAGCCTGACTGAAGGCACTGATTTATATCATGCAAATATTCAAACAATTTAAGACTATAGTTCTTTCAGATAAAGTATTAGAGAGGAGGATTACAGGACACCTAAACTTAAATCAAAAAGACTCCACTGAAACTGCTGTTTTCTGTTCAATTCTCAATATGTTCAACACTACTAGTTGGTCAAAAATCTCTGAAAGTGAATTTCTACACTCTCACTAAAGCTCATTTCAGCAAATCTGAAGTGATAGAAGTGATAGAATTTGAGGAGCTTGTATAAGAAAAAATCTAGTGCTCAAACAAGCCAAGTTATGCCATATGTTTAGGTTTTTCCCAATACTTCCTCATTTGGAGATCTCCTCCAGTAGCAATGCTACAAGCTTGTCTAAGACCTTCAAAATTAGCCCAGCTTGGGCAAGAGGCAGTGATTTCACTGGGTTGCTGTATTTCTGGAAATCTCTCATATCCTGAAGACATGCTCCAAGAGAGTAGCACATGTGCTTTAAACCCCAAATTCCCAGAAATCAATTTTTCTTCCTGCCCAAACAGGTAAAAAATAAACCCATAAAACAGATCAATGACAAACTTATGGCATAAGACAGCCAGCCTTTCTCATCCTACCTGAGTCTCCCATCCATATGTGCCACTGAGCCTGGCGAGAGGGTGTGAATAAAGATCCCTGAAATACACTGGAAGTAAGGGATGCTACATAACCCAATTCCAAGGCCAACACCTGGCTCTGAAAAAATCAATAATAATTAAAAAATAAAACATAAGAAACAGTCAAAGCAAACTATTGAAGAACCTTTATAAAAATTAATTAAATTTAATTCTTTTTTCTGCACAAACCAGAGCCAAAGTCTCGTGTTCATGAATGTTGCACATTCAGTATTCATTGCTGCTTCCACTGCATTTTTATATACCTTTCTGTTGTTTTATTGTGGGGTTGCTATGGGGGCTTTTGTCCTCCTCATGATTAAAGTGTAACAGGCACAATGGAATGCAGCTTTATTTTGCAAAATATCTGTCATTACAGAAGAATTCAAATTACTTTACAAGGAGACAGAATAGAAAAAAAATAAGGAGCTAAAATTAAGAGGGAAAACAAGCTAAAAGTAAGGATATATGGCTACTGTTAGCTATATCATTTCAGTCCTCCCTCTGTTTTATAAAATACAGCTTAAGACTTCTGTGAGTTTACCCTCTTTGCTCTGGACAGGCACTGATGTCAGATCCCATTCTGTGTGTTTGGTAAGTCACTGTACCTCATAGAGGCTTTGCTTTGTTTGTTGCTCTGATGTTCCCATATTTAAAAGTTTATTTCATTGTTGTTTATAAATAGAGTGGTTGTTTATAAATAGAAGATGATGACAGTTGGAGAGGAGGTGAAAGAACTACAAGAAGATATAGATACTTTTTTTATTTGGTTTTAAGCCTTTTCAAGAGTGAAATTAACTGCTTGCATAATTATGGGTAAGAGTTGCACAGTCTGCTTAACAAGAGGCAGATAATAATTTGTTGACAAGAGCTTTACTTTTTCACATGAAGGATATGAATGTGACTCTAATGCTTGGGAGCAAAAAAACCTCAATGATTGGCTCTTGAGGACAGATGGTGTTCAAAACCCTGCTATTGACAGATACTTGTTAGCACTGACAGGCACCAAGATCTAATTTAGTGTATTAAAAAAACTTAGTTCAGGAAAATAATCAGGTTTGTGAGGAAAGACATTCAGAGAGAAAATGAACAATGGTTTGTCAGTCAGTGCTTTGTTGGCAGTGCTCAGTTAATGTCAACACTCACCTTTGTTTAGGGTAACTTCCATTATAACCCTGTCATTGGGCTTTGTAGGATTTAAGGAGAATGCTGCATTTTCTGAACTGAAAGAGCTGTTTTCCTTGGTTAGGCATGTACTGGAGCTCAGTGACTGGCACAAGAGGGGTGGCTGACAGCTGGAAGCAGAATGAGGTGTGCTGAAGCTTGTCCTGACCGTAAGTGTCAGAAGACCCTTTTTGGCCTGCTAGAAAGAACAGAGAATGAGTGAATGGGTTGAGCTCACATGCACATTGTGTCTAAAACCAGAGGTTGTTCTGGAAGGAGAGTACATAACCTTAAATTTCTGTAAAGCATCATAATGTGTTAATCCATGCATGGATTCTCCATTCAGTTCCAGGATTTCATCACCTGTTTTGAAAGAGAAAAAATTATATTACTATTACTGTATAGTGTAATAAGTTACATGATAGCATACATGCACTCAAAAGGACTCTTGCAAATGCAAAAATGGATGCAGGTGTAAAAGTCAGTAAGGGCTCATTTCAGCTTCAATCTATCTTTCAGTGTCATTTCTTGGGAAGTTGGAAAAGGAAGAGAAGAGGTATTTCCCACCTTCTTGTAGCCTTCCATCAGCAGCAGCAGCTCCACCAGGAAAGATGGTTTTGACATAGATGCCTATTGGTCCATAAATGCTGTCTTTACCACCAACAATACTGAAGCCCAAACCCTAATTTATGGAAGAAAAAGTGTTAAGAACCCACGTTCAGTTGTCATAATAGTTCACTTAGTTTCATCTTCATTACCTACATGAGCAGTATGGTCAGTGGAGTAGTATAAGACATTAAAAAAGTCAATCACATTCATGTAGTAAGAATAAATGGGAATTTCAGCAGAATCCTCTCATGTTTTGCTTTTTGTTTGTTCCAATCAATTAATTCACTATTATATGCACATAGGAAGGTGTCTAATTTTTTTTTTTTTAATTTTTGCTTGGAAATGAATTGGCAGCCCAAAAGTAGCAACTTGCAGTCACTTTTCTGCACTTTGCAGATCACATTTGTGACAAACTCACAGTAAATCAACAGAGCCAGTCTTACCTTCCCTTGTCCTTTCATCAATACAATGTTTGAAATTACTGAAGCCTGTGAGCCACAGGATGTGTTCACTAGTTGTGCTGTACTTAGGGACCTAGATGGCCTCGAAATTGCCTGTGAACATTAAAAAAACCAACAAAACCCACAATTTTTTATGAATAAGTAGAAATTCTTGAACATACATTGCAGCAACTTGTTTATTTGAATTTTTCTTCCTTATAACTGATGGTACTAAAAATTCTTTTTTTAAAAAAAAATCTTTCTACTTTTTGTAAGTCATTAGTTATTCAGAAAATCACTGCTTACTGAATTTATCCTGTAGGGACTAAATTGGAGAAAAATTAGGATGTTGGTCCTTGAAGTGGTGCAATGGTGTAGAAAGATATATTTGTACTTTGGCTTGAGTCCCCATGCCAAAACCCTATTTGTGGTCATAAGGGGACATAAACAAGAATTATCATTTTTGTGTTCAAGAACTGAGCTAGAATCAAGGCATTCAAAATCCTTCCTTCATCTTGTGACTAAAAACTTTATCTTGGCACATACCAAACTTGTTTTCAGCATTTTCCCCAAAATATGAATTTGTGCTGGATTTCCTAAATTCAGCCTCTGAGATTTGCCCCATTTTAAAGAATTTTTAATGAAATATTTAGTGAAATGTTTAATGAAAACCTCCTATTTCAACATGGAATTGGGTATTACAAGATAATTTAAGCACTGACAGAAGTCATTACCTAAAGCTAATAATGCATGAAGTTCAGCAGGGTCAGAGTTAATTGCACTCATTACACATCTGAGAGAGTTTAACACTTTTTTTTTCTTTTTTTTTTTAATGCAGCAAAGTGAAACTAACAGGTGTTGAAGAGTGTGGAAAATCCGCCAAAATTTTGGCTTCTGCATATGCAAGAGTCTCAATTTTGTCATGAAAACCAGATTATCTATTCAACATGAGATTGGGAATGGGATTAAGAGGTGAACAGGTATGCAACACCAAAACACACACTCTCCAAAATGTATTCCTCTGTTAGACCAGGGTGACTGTTTATTCCAGTATGGGTCTTGCGAATCTGAAATGGGAAATTTTCAAATTTATTTTCCTTCTGTGTGAGAAGGTATATTTTTTATTTGTTTCTGGTAGGTAGCAATACCCAAAGCCAGGATGCTGCCAAAGAGCCTCTTCAAACGGGCAGCATGTGCCACGCAGGAGCTTTGACGAGAAGGAAACCCAGTGAATCCCTGAGGATCTGTCTGTGCACTCAGGTGTGGTTTGGTTGGGGTTTGTGCTCTGGTTTGCAGCCTCGTTATTCCTGTTAAAGCCTTGGGTCCCTCAGGGTGAGTGATGGGCCAGAAGAAGGCAGGGAACAGCAGGGAGGGAGGTGGAGCTGAGTATGAGGAGCTTTGCCTCCATCTCCTCCTCCAGGTCTGAGCCTGGGGACCTTTGGTGATAAATACCCCAACCCTCTCCCAGCCTCTGACGGGTCACTTGGCATCCATCTGGAGAGCACAGGAGCCAGTTTCCACCTCCTTTGACAGGGTGAAATCTGTCTCTTTCAGCGGGGGCCATGGTGAGTCCGTACCCGCTTCTGGTCACGGCTGGGCCAGCACAGGTGACTGGGGAGACTGGTGGCACTGGGGCTCAGAGTGGGGTGGTGTAAACCACCCCCGGGAATTTAGGCACACAATAGAACCTGCTGGGCAATGGGAGGGAGAACCTGGAGAAATGCGGGCGTGCTGGCAGGGAGCACACTCTCCCATCCCTCACGGGGGAGATGTTGGGGGCAGAAAGCAGAGGAGGCAGAGTGGCCATCGCCCCTGCTGGGCCTGCGGGGCAGGCGGGATCTGGCAGGAAAGCGGCTGCCGTGGTCATGCAGAGGACGTTGTCACGCAGAGGACACGTGCTGCTGGGGGCAGCGCCGTGTGTTTCTCAGGTGGCTCCGCGGCACTCACCGGGGCTCTCCCTGCAGGGCAGTCCAGCTGCTGCGAGAGCGATTTTCGGCCGGCGTGGAGGCCGTGGGGCGGGCGGTCCCTGAGGGGCGCAGCTCTGCGCGGCGCCGGGCCCTCCACATCCCCGGGCCAGAACGGGCTCACACCTGCCAGGGGTGGGCGGAGAGGCGTGTTACTTCACAAAGGTTTGCACAGGCACTTTAAGTTAATGTCACTTACAAATGTTTTTCCCTTTGTCAATCTCTTTGTGAAGGGACTGATGTTTTCAGTTGTCACTTTGGGGACAGCCGTTAATGTTCAATATAGTAAAAAGCATGCATTCCCTACCGAAAAAGTGTTGTCCTGTTTAGAATACACCATAAAAAAGCCCCAAACCATAAAATGCAAACTTTACGCACCAAACCTGGCTACAGGATGTTGTGAATACAGCAGCTGATGATTTTATGCATCAGCAATTCTTATCTAAAGATCCCAGAATAAATTTGGACAACATTCAATTATTATTTTTAGCACTATAGTACCATCACACAACAGGAGCCTGTGATCTGCACCCCCTGAGATTACAAGAAAACGGATTATTGCTCTGCAACTTACTGGTGGAGTTACTGCGAGTCCGCTGACATGCAGCCTTACCGTGCAGAAAACCATTCTGTATTTCCAAAGGCCTTTCCTTATGTGTTGGTGTTTCCTAAAACAAAACAAACAAAAACCCAACAAACAAAACCCATTGCTATACAAGAAATTTCCAAAGTGATCTATTCCTAAAAAACAAATTTCTTCTAATCTGGTTTGAACAGATTTCAGCCTGAATCAAATTAAAAAAAAAACAAACAAACAAAAAAAAAAACATGGAGCAAAATTCATTTTATAAAATAAATAGGAGGAAATAGATTCAGGTCCTTAGACAAAATGAACAGGAAATTAATTGGACTCCCCCAGTTGGTCCAGACAGATTAATAGCTTGTTAAATTCAAGAGGCAAATTCTTAATCCCATTTATGCAATGGTGAATAGATGTCTAACTTGTGATTCAGGGAGGTGTTTTTTAGTCAAAATACAATCTGAGCATTTAAAGACCTCTGAGGACTAAGTTAAAGAGTTTCCAAAGAAATCAGTACCTTCCAGTTGGAATCTCCTGTTGCTTTTGAAAATATGGCCTCTAATTCTAACATTTAAAAACTTGTAGATAAAACATTAATCTTTCTAAATACAGGTTTTTAGAACTGTTGGAAAATAAGTACATGATCACATCTGAATAACAGTTGATGTTAGGAATAATTTCTGGGTGGTTCCTGCAAGCCCTGGTTCTGATCCTGTTTCCTGGACACAATTATTTTGACCCTGAGGAAATCCCAGTTAAATGAAGAACATTACTAAATACAGACACCATATGGAAACTGATATAAATAATACAAAATGCCAGATTTTTGCTCAGTGTTATTCTGCAGGAGCTGAGACAGCCACAGGAGCAATGTCAGAGCATGACCTGTGTGTTCTAATCTAACTGGAGCCAACCAGGACAAACACTTTGTTTCAGAATCCTGATTTCAGGGGTTCTGTTTGGAGATACAAGACCTACGGAATGCTAATTTTCCTCTTGGACAGCAGGTGGGGGTATTGCCAAGTAACAAAATCCTACTAGGGCTTTCCAGTCCCATTCCCTTAGGGCACTCTGCAGAATAAGAAATACGGAGAAGATCTTTAAAGATGAATTTTTAAAATGATTTGCAGTGTTTCTCTTGCCAAGCTTGAAAATTCTTTGCTATTAACTATAGATCCTAGATTCACAGAACTGCTTTGTTACAGGGTCTGGTCTCTGGCTTCTCTGGGATTCATGGATCTTCCCTTAAATCCATTTTTGCCTTTCTTCAACTTCTAAATGGAAAATTAACATTGGCAAGCTGTGTGTTTCTGAAAGAAGGATTTGAACAGCCCTTGCTAGAATTTCCCAGGGCCTTGGCCTCCCCACAGCCTCTTGTTTATCTGGGAAAAAGCTATGCTGGAAGTCACCAGTCTGACCACAGGAGGTTTTGGGTTTTGTCACGAAAGGCAAAACCATGTTCTTCAAATGTCTGATGAACAAATTCCCCTCCTCTCTAAAGTAAATGTCTAATCACCTCACAGTTGCTCATACTTACTTTGTGAGCCATCATGATGTTCACCAGCCGTGTTGTTGGGGAAATGAGAGGCTCAGCCTCCTTTCTGGACAGGTCTTCCAGTGATTGTACATTTAGTGTTAACAGTTCATCCCTTGGGCTCAGGCAATCATCCCTTAAAGGAAAAAAATAAACACTTGTATATTATTTCACACAGAATAATATATCCCTGTTCCATGTGCTACCTGTCTCACTGTCTGAGGAGTCAGCTGCAATTCTCCCTTTGCCTTGACCTGGGCTGCCATGGGGTGCCTGGATGTGTGACACACCCCATCTAGGATTTTTTCCTGTTGCTCTCTTCTGCCTAGTCCTGGTGATCACACAGCTGACATTCTGGCAAGATATTCCTCCTTTCTCACCATCTTGCACTCAAAAATTGATCAAAGACTACATTTACTCCCTGTCAGGAACCTTGGCTCACATTGCTTTCCAGTGGCCTTGCAGGACTGATGCCATCCTACACTGCCCTTTAACAAGGCATCACTGTTTGAAAACCTGATGTTATGTACACTCTCTCATTCTTCCAGGTTCTATTTATTGGTGTAATTGAGCAGCATTAGATCCCTGAGTGGTTGCAGTTTTATTTTTCTACAGTCTTGACCTGTGTCTCCAACTGGAAGCAATGTAAGGAATGATTCCCAAACATCACTTTTTTCCTCTGGAACTGAGCTTCAAGGCATAGCTTGTCACAGAAGGCTGGTTGTGCAAAATTCGTTCAATCAAATGTCTCTGCAATAACTTGCTAAGTCCCCAAGTACTGTACCTGTTAGCTGGGCCTTCAGCAGGCACATGGCTGCCTGTTAACCCTTTCCAGAAAGAGGCACATCTCGGACTCCTAGAGAGCTTGTTTCCTGAGCTGCTGTTCCCTGATGTTGAACACAGCCTGCAGATGCAGCTGTCCTGATCCAGAAGATGAAAGGTTGCATGAGTGAAAATGTACTGAAGCTGTTAAAAGTTACTTACACTTATTCTGAGCCTTTTTAAGAAAGGCTAGAACCAGGTTGCCTCCCAGGAGAACAGGAGCCTTTAACACTGTCCATTTGAGAAAAAACAATGGTGTTATAGAGTCAGTGTTTTACAGAAGTTATTTTCCTTAGGACTTCAGTGGCTTCTGGCTACAGGAGGCAAGAATTACAGTATAGTGTCCCTTTGCATGAGGGGAAGAGAACAGATGACAGACTTTTCATAGTAACTGGGTAAACTTTGCCTGTGCTAACTATTGTAAGAAAAGACAGGGAGGAAAATAAACATGTGCCAGAAAGTTAAATGCTCTGGAAAACAGAAGAGGTCTGAATGGAAAATAAGTAAAAGAAGTGTATACAAAACACTAGAAGCTCCACCCTGCTACTGACTGTTAAGTGGGGGCAGGGGACCAGAGAGGTCTGCAGCAATGGGAAATTCTTTGTCCACTCCAGACTGCTGAAGTTGCATCTGGAGGACTAATTGTAAGCATATCTTTAATGCAGTTATGAATCATTAACACAGGGCCATTCAGAAGGGGAAGCAGTGCTTTGAGACATATATGGAAAGCAAAGAGCAGAGCAACTAAGCACATGAAGCACAACACATTTGACTAGGAAATACACTTCTGTGGCACAAATGTGAACACCTAAAATTTTAAAGAGATGAGGAAAGCTGGAAAGTTAGCACACAATTTCTTTTCCATTTGCTTAATATTTCTCCTGATTCAAGTATTCATTCATTCTGCTCCCAACTGAACCCACCTCCTCTGCCCTCGCCAGCCTCTCCATACTCCACAAAGTGAAGAGGGCTCTCAGTGTATCCTGGATCCAGGCTTGTTCCCAAGAGATTTGTATGACTGAGGTATAGATTTCTGAAGGGGAGGCAAATTTCATATGTTAGGACAGGCCACAAAACATAACAGTGGTCAACTGTCTGTGTTGCTCCCAGGGCCCCTGGTCAAAGTGGCATAAACTATTTCCAGTAATCTATGCTCCTCTGAGAGCACAAGGAAAGCTGTGTAGCCACATTCACCATCAGTAGGGCTTAATTTCTGCCCTAGGCAGAGTTCATCCAGCCCTGAGGATGAGAATCATTGTGCTTCTTCACCAAAAATCAATAGGTATAGCATCATTCCTGGCTGACAGCAAACACAAAATGCAAATTTACAGCAATGTCAATAAAGGTCATTATCTTTCAGGCTGACTGCTGAAGCCTGACTCCCATTCTGAAACCTGCCAGAGTAAATCTGAGGCTATGAATGAATGAAGTACATAACTTGGGGCCCTGGGCTCACTGCAGGCTGAATTCAGTAGGTAATGGATAAGGGCTATACTTGTATTGACTGACTAGTTAACTCTGTGGCTTTGCTTGCATTCCAGATTGTCTGCCTTTAATGAGGAGTGTCTGAATTTTATGAAGCCTTTTTTGTTCGTGAAGAATTCTTCTAGTGAGTAATACATTGGTAAGGATATAAGCATGGACAGAATTCTTATCTTAAATTAGTTGGCTTGAACTCTAATATTAGTTTTGGAGCTTTTATAATTACTTTTCACCCAAGATAAATATCTTGGGAAATACTTACTTGAAATCAGGATTACATTATGTTCTTTTTTTTTTTTTTTAATCTTATGGCAGGCCTTTGAAGACTTCAGCATGGTGACAAAATAAAGATAACATTCTGATGCCTTAAAATTTGAGATCTTGAGTAGCAAAAAATGTGAGTTCCCTTTTCTGTTTGTTTGCCCTGTCCTTTATTTCGGGTATGATTATGACATTACAGGTCAGATTCTGCATACATGGAGCATCCATTGAAACTCACAGAGTTTTCAATGAGGTGATGTGCTTGTTGTAAAACATGGGAAATGGAAGATAGATATTAAAGGTAGGAAATTTTTCTACCATTTGTCTATTTCTGACATGTCAACAGCTTGTGGATTTGGGCTGTTGTGAAAGAATAATGGTATTAAAAACTCAATGTTTTAAAAAGTCATTTTCTTTCTTTTTCCTGTAGTCAGAATTCAAGTTTGGACTTGCCAACTTCTCTTCTTAGGAGTCCCTTCCTTTGTGAAATGTTCCCTTGAAAGATACACATATCTTCTCACAGATACCTGTCAGGCACACACACACAGCTTTGCACAGCTGCTCTCCTTCATTTTCTTATGATTTTCATAGGCCTTTTCAGACTGTCCCAAACTCATCTCTGTTAAAAGCTGAGCCATGCCTTTCCTATAGCTTGTTCACAGTATATAGCTACTGTGTTCATCATGTTTAAAAATATCCTCCTAATTAATTGTCCAAAAGTGTTGTGTCTCTGCCCAGTTTCACAGGACATCACAGAGAGCAGTGGGTTTGGCTCTGAGGATTTTCATTGCAGCACTGTGTAAATCCTTTGGGGAAGGGATTGTATTTTGTATGATGGGACACATGCCAGGCTGGAAATTCTGGGCTGTATTGGGACATCCATGTGAAACGTCACCAAATCAAAACTGATATGAAGGTTTTTCCAAGAGCAGTAAGTTGCATGCACTTAGTCACTAGGAAAGTAAAGGTTAAATCCCTTGTACACAGCAGAAAAATGCTGGGAACAATTTTTGTTTAGATATGTACTCATCTTACCCAGTTGGGCTACATTTCAAATTAGTTTTGTGTCTCAATCATTGCTGCAATTCATTTAGGTGATTTACTTTAAAAAATATGTGTATTTTTTGGGTCCTGGATATAGATCATTATATTCATATCCAAGTTATTGCAACATGACAGAAAATTAATAAAAGGTGTTCTTTAGAAAAATAAATGTTTGACCAATTCTTGTGCCCACAGTCAATTTACTTTTGGTTTAGTTCTTCAATATTTTTTTTCCTGTCTCTGATTATTTTATGCATAGAAATACTGCTGATGGTTCCAAGAGTAAAGACAGTATTTATTTTTACATCCTTTTTCTTTTTAAAGTGTCCTGTTTTTGTTTTGAAAGGTGATTTGTAGGTCTGAATACAGTGAGTACTGAAAATTTGCTTAAAGAAAGTTGTCAGGTTTGAGGTGGGGGCAGGTAGATCCTAGGTCAACCTTGTCTCTTCATTATTAGAACATATATTTAAACATGTATTTTCTGCCAGGGAAATAAATTCTCTGCTTTGTCTTCCAGCACTTCAAGACTCTGGGGAAACTTTTATCTGCATTGTAAGTTCCACTCAAAGCAAAAATTGTATTTAAACTGAATCTGCTTGGCTGAAAGATAAAAATTAAAGGAGTTTAAGAGCCTTCTTGAATTTTCCACAGGTGAGAATAGATTAACTTTTCTTGTGTTTTGTTCTGGAAAAGTAATTTGTACATCCAGGCCAATTCTCTCTTCCTGTTCCCGTTTTTTGTCATCCAAAATGCAAAGCTTCTGAGGATGTTTTTTATCTGCCATTTAAAAGATTCCTTTTTCCTTCGTGCTTTCATTAGACATTTCTAGCCCAAAGTCCCATCTCAAAACATCTAATTCCAGATGTTGTTTAGAAATAAGGGTAACCATGGCATCTGTGGAAAACTGAAAAACTTTTGTGCACTCTTAAAGTAAGACACAGTAGTTAGATTTTCTGAATTGAAATGTTATACAAGGCTAGTTCAAGTAAGGTCTTGGACTCAGTTGGACAAGTGCATGACAATGAGCTAATTGACTGCTGGTTTAAAAAAAAGGAAAAAAAAATAAAATGAAAAAATATTTTTAATCAGTACAATAATGTATTAAAATATTTAGCTTTTCTGGTCTTTTGACTGTGAAATGGCCGGGATTTCCAAGAGACTGTGGTCTTTGGGGATTTTCTTCAAGGAGGAGCTTTCTTCTGCATCAGTTCTAACAGAGAAAGAGCCAGAGTCTCTGTCATAAACTCACTCCACTGGCTCTGACATACCCTAGCCCAATGCCTTGGTATTTTAAAAATATTTATAGTCGATGTGATTCATTTTCCCAGCAGCATATTCCCTTTGAAACCAGTAAAATGGGAGAAGCTGGAAAGCCAGGATGATGCAAGGAGCAGGGCATGAGACCAAGCTTTGCCCTAGACTGACAATTCAGCACATTAGATGTTACAGAAGGACCTTTCCCCCTGTCATCTGCCCTTTGGTGTGTTTTCCTGGGAGCCTTTGCTGGCCTGCATTTTGCAGCACACTCTGTATTAATGGAACAGCTCCTCTCCCAGCTTGCTCTGAGGGTGACCTGGGTGATGTGCAGCAAAAACAAGAAGGCTGGGCAGACAGAGAGAAGTATGAAAACTGAGAAGAACACATAAATATCTAAATAAATGCAGTCTCTTCTCTTGGCTTTGGTTTTCCATCCTGCCCGTGCGCTTGTGTTTGAGACATTACAGTCTGTTGCCATAGCACTTGTCCTGGTACCAAAGGGCCAGTTAACTGGTGTTTGCATCAAGGCAAGTTAATAAAATTATATTCTGCTGATGACCAAAGGAGAAAAATTACCTTTTGCCTTTTCCCTCCTTCAGGCAGAGGGTCAGGGAGCAAAGGAAGAAAGGGTGCAGAAGTTTCTAGAACCAAGTAGAGCCATGCAGTAAGGTCAGCTTAGTTCCCATATTTATTTCATCAGAATTCAGCCCTTTTCTATTCTAGTTTATTCTAGATGCTATTTCAACCCTGCTACCAGCACCACTGGTAGCTCTCAGCACTTCCCAGGGTTTTGGGGGTGTTGGGAAGATGTAATGGAATGCTTCTTGGATTAGAAGTGCTTCTTGCAGCAGCTCTCATTCAGCAGAGCCTGCTGTTCTCTGAAGGAGTTGGTATCATCTATTCCTGCCCAGTTCTCCTACAACTGGAGTGATTTCATTCTGAGCAGGCAAAGATATCTTCCACGGTGTCTGCTGTGTCCGTGCTCAGGGTATCAGATACTGCTTACCATTTCTTTGGTTTCTTTTCTTTCTGGCCGTGTGAAAATTGCTGATTTTGTGAGAAGTAAAGGACATCTGCTTGTTTACACATAGACCAGCTGGCAGTCCACCATACCAGACCAAGTGCACCTCATCTCAGAAAGTGTCTGAACAAATAATGCCAGGGTAACCCTGGGCCTTTAGACACAGCAAGGAATAGTCAGTATAAGTGAATTGTGGGTCACAGAAGCCAAATGAATTAAGACTGTTCATCTGCTCTCATTGCTAACAGAATATTAGAGGAGAAAAAAAAAAACCCTTCTGCAACACTGATTTGCTAATCATTTATTTCTTATGATGAATCTCATGCAGTCAGTAGAATATGGCTCAGAGAAGCACTTAATGTTTTCAACAGAGAAAAAGGAATTTGTATTTTGAATACTGATGTTACAGGTTCCCCCTTACTCTGGAGAAGAAATGCACAGGGAGCATTAAATCATGCAGCATTTTTAAGCATTCTTCTCTCCTTCCTTGTGACAGCAATATTAAGTTGTTCAGTTCTGTGGGAGTTATTAACACCTTCAGAGTCACGCTTAGGGCTGGAGGTGCTGGAAAGCAGAAGAACAGTGGAATAGCCTCAAGAACACCACAGAAAGAATGGAATCAATTTCCTTGAACAAAGACAAGGATTCTTCAGCTCTGAGTCACACATCATGAATTTCTGAAGTGTCACATTTAGATGGAGAGAGAATTACACTGGGACACGAAGAAATGCCTGTTTGACTTCTTAAAGAGAGAAGGCTTCAGCTTTGTAAGACGTGGTGCAGGAAGATTGTTCTGACAGGCTTGTGCCATATGGAAGGTAGAGATCACTGCTTTTATACTCCAGAGGGAAAGCCTCAGCAGCAGCAGCAGCACAGGAGAGGGTTGGTGTGGCTGTTACCAATGTTCATCCTACTTAACAAGCAAGATACGACTTCAGAATCACTCATTGATCCATGACTGGAAGGTATGGAAGATTAGCAAGTAACATTTGAAGAGGTTTAGATTGCTATGAGAGCTCTGGAGTGGGAATTTAAAGGTACTCATCAACTACAGCAGCACTAAGCAACCCAAATGCTGCTGTGAGGGACTGAGCTGCTGACTAATTTATGTCAGCATCAGGCACATGCTCTTCAGTGACACTGATGCTTCAGCCTGAGAGTGGATTTATACCCTTAGCAGTTCTATTTTATATGTGCAAAGGTATTGTGGGACTTACTCTGTTCCCCAGATTCCTATTTTAGCTGCTTGCCAGCTATGAAAGCAAACAGTCTAAACTTCCAGTCTGGGATAAGATACTGAGGAGTTGCATATGGATATGGATCACAGCAGTTATTGGAGCCCTGCACACTTAGGAGATGCGCAAGGAAATAGACTGTGGTAGCTGACATACACCTAAGTGCTTCAATGTTTGAAAAGAAAAGATGGGGGAGTGCACAGGGAGAGGCCAGCTCCTTCTTCACTCACAGAGACATCAGCACGGTACATAAGGACTTTTTCCAAAAAGGAGGATTAGGTATGTTTTGCAGGGGATTGAGTGAGTTTTGGGACTTGGGTTTTGTTTTCTGTCAGAATGCAATAGCAAGTAGGTTTGGTTTTGTCTTCCTACTGGGGCTTTGCCAAGGTTGGAAACACCTTGCATCCATCCTGCTGCAGTCTTTGCAGTGGTAATTATCAAAGGTAAGGGGAGATTCTGATTTTCAGTAGCACTTGTGCCACTGTGTGTTTAGACATAGATGTCTAATTTTAGCCAATATATATTTTACTTTATATAAAATAAAATAGAATATACAAGAAAAATTATTTAGGTGAAAGAATCAGTTCTTTCACATAAGCACATATCTGCACAGGTAAAAGGCATGTAGAAAGGAGGTGCCAGGATGACACTTGCAGTGAGGTCCCTTTTGCACATCACAGCAACAGGTAGAGAGAAAGTAGAAAAATTAGGCTATCCTACCAAAAGAACTTTCTAAAGCCGTCTAAAATATATTGCTCAGACTGAAAAATTGTTCAGATTGTTAGGGTTGACATAGCTGATTAAAAAATAACACTGTAATATGAGGCTCTTAAACTTTTCACATTTCTAGGAAATGTGACATCTCTGGTGGGTTTAGAGCAATTACTACCTTCTTCCTGAATTAGAGGGAAAGAGCATCTGCCTATTGAATCTCCTGTGTCTGACACAGTATTGGTGTAATTCATGCTTGCATGGCTTGTGAGATATCATAGTATAACACTACAAGAGCACTTTGCTACAGTGACAGGTTTATATTTTGAGCTGAAGAGTCTCTTGCAGATAGAACACGCCAGCTGTACTTGTCTGAACACTGACAGTGGCCTAGAGGCACTGATTTCAGCAGATTGTGCATCAGCAGAGTGCAACAGCACAGCAGGGAAGCCAGTATATTTTCATGCCTTTTATGCAGAACAGGAGCACTGCAGGTTCATAGGCTCTGAAAAAGCCAAGTAGAACCCTAAGTTCCTGAGAAATATTAATTAATCCACTTAGGAACTACTGCAATGGGAAACATTACAAGACACAACACGAGTTGCCTACCTTGGTAAGGAACTTTCTTCTTGTGTTGTTGCAGTTCTCATTTGCTGCAGCTTTGGACTGGAGAATGCTGGTGACCACACGTGGAGGATCAGGTGGGCTGTCCTCTGCCTCTGATGTGCATGGCAGCTGTGCTCTGGGACAGCAGTCAAAATCCTCTTGACCCCAGCTGGTAGAGATCTCTAATGGATCAGGGCATTTCTCATCGGGACTTGACCCATCATCACTGGTTTTGGCATTGCAGAGTATTAGTGATCTTGAAATGGAGCGAAACTTTCTTGACTTCCTGTTCCCAGTGTTGTTCTTTTGATCCATCTTCAGAGAGCTGCTGCTCTTTTTCCTATCATTCTCCCATTTATGTGGCATGATACCTTCAATAATTTTCTCTGCTTCTGTGGTGCTAAATATCCTCCAGGAAAGGAAATATAAAAGTAAGTTGTAATATACCCCACTTTCTCCCACTTAATAACCTACGCTACTGGAAAGCCGTAATGAATAAATCGAATCAACAGAGTCTTTCAGTCTGAGAACAGCCACGTGATATCTCATGACTTGCTAATTCTGCTTCTGTGCAGAGCTCTCCTAGATCCTCCTTCACCTTTTCATTCTCATGCAATGTTACCCAAGCAGAGTGGATTGCTTTTAATAAATGTTTGTGATGCTGCCATTGTCCGCTTGCTTTGGGCATCTGCTGAATTTGCATGTTGAAATCCCAAATTGAAAAGGAAGATACTTTAAAAGCATTACTCTATCCTCCTAATATTATTTGGAAAGATGGAGCTCCTTCTGAAGTTTGATTCATGAAACCGCTATAATTCAAAGAAGATTAATCAAATTGTCAACTCTAAATTCTTTGCCTGGCACATCTGAGTTGTAAGTGGTTTAGCAAAAGTCGATCTTAGCCTTGAGAGAGTAAGGAATGTCAGGCTGCCAGAAAACTTCCACCTTTGCAAACCAGAACTCACTTAAGACTGTGCATTTAAGAGTAACAGAGAGATCCAGTGAAGCACTTAAGATGTGAATATCTGATTAGGGATTGAATTCTATAAAGGAATACAGCTCCAGCGCATCAATCAAAAAGTGTCCTATTAACGAAATGGTTTGTTTCAGCACATGATTCAACATATAAAATTAAGATAAATTGGAAAAAAAACAGATACAATCAAAATACAGCAAAGTTTGGAGCTTTTGTAAAATGATAACAAAGGGGTTAAAACTCTCTCAGGAAAAGCTTGCTAGAAATGCTTTGGTAGGTACATGTCAGCAGTGAAAATTCAACAAGAGGATGTCTGAATTAATTACTTTGACTCTCTCACCTAAATTTTATCGTCATATTTACTACACAAACTTTTCTGTTCTCTTCACAGAACCTAACTGATACCAGTGTTGCCATTCTAGAGAAAATACCAATTGAGACATAAGTATTTGCATAAATCAAAGATGCTGTAGGTGTTATACACAAAACTGAAAATCAGTGTAATTTGAAAAGCACTTCTCAGGCATCCTATTGAGAGAAAAAGTTTGTCCATTGTGCTCTAAATTGAGTTGTTCCATTTGGTTTGGGTTTTTTTCCCTGTTTCTATGCAGAATTAAGTAGATATATATGCACTTCGTACCTGAAGTTCCACTAGTGATACAGAAAGAAAGAAGGTAGATTTTCTAAAGGCTCCTTACAGCCACAACAATAAACACAGCTCTACAAACTCAGACCAAGCCAGATTCAGATAATAAATCCAAGTCAGCATTGTAATAAAGCTGCAGGATTATTTTTCTTGGCTTTTTTTTTTCCTCATACAATTAAACAGGAAAAACAAAAGTATGTGATAAACACTATGCCACTGAGCATCTGCCTAAAGGAACTGTATGGCATTGCTGGAGAAATCCACAGTTCAGCATGAATCTGAATTTGCTTGAATTCGTAAAAATAAAACAATTTTCAGGTGCAGCGAAAAGGATGTTTATTTGTGCGGTCTTTTCTGGTCTTTTTGATGGGTAATGCTTCTACATCTTTCCATCATTACTTATTTTCAATCACACCACTTCTATTATTGCTCTGCTCCCTTATGTCTCTTTTTCCAAAACAAAATCCCTAACGTTTCAGAAACTCATGTCCTGATTATTGGAACTCCAGGGATTTCCTAACAAGACACTATTTCAGGACAAAGTTTGAAAGTAGCCAGAATATGTCAAGTTCCCCAAAGCTGGTCTGCTTTCTGCCCCTCTCTGTGTGTCTTGGGGATCATCTCTGCTCTTGTGGGAGTCTGACCCCGCTGGATCAGAACAGGGGGATGGAAGTCACTGGCTTCCTAGCCTCCCTGACATTGGCATGAGGGAAGTTTTCAGGGTCAAACTGGATTTGCCTATTCTCCATCCCTTCAACAGAACATTCTACTTTTTTCTTTTTTTTCAGGGTAGCCTCTCTTATGAATGATGAATTTGGTGTGATTGAGAACTGCCCAGCAGCACAGCCACGCTCTCTTCCTGTGACACAGAGCACACAAATGTAAGGTTTGGAGATTTTGTTTGTGACTTTTAAAAAATGCACATTTTAGTGTTTTGATAAGCCTAAAACCTTAGTCTACCATCATATACATGAACTAAATTTTGAACTCAGAAATGTCTGTTACCATCTCCACTGTATTAGGAAATTAATCTTTTTTAAAGCCTATTATGTTGTTTCCTGTATGTCTAAATGAAGGTAAAAATGCCATCTGGCCCATTAGACCAGAACGTGGAGTTGAAAAAGAAAGGATGGCTGGGGTGAAGGGAATTTCTGCAAGTCTCTTTTGTCAGCACCTGAGTAGGAAGCAACAGAGCTGGAGGTGAGTGGAATGGAATCACTTGAAAATCTGCTATAGGGATCAATGCTCCTTCTGTGATACTGGCAATTGCTATTAGACACTGGTAACACCATCACAAATGTACCCAAGCTGCACATTCAGACCTAAACAATCCTGCCTATGTAGGGAAACTAAAAGAAAGAACACTTTTCGTTCAAGTATTTCAGTTTTGTACAAACATTAGACACACTCTTATTTTTCTCAGAGAGGAAGAATTTTAAAAGAACTATTAAGCATTTGGATAAGCAGAGGACTTTATAGCTTAATGGTCAGAATGCAGCTCTCTGGCATGCTAGAATGAAGTCCTTTCTTGCTCTGCCTGAAGCTGTTGGGCTTCAGGGAGAACTGCCATCAGTACTAAATGTCCAAGAGGTGCCTCTCTGGCTCTGCTAAACATCGGGGATGCAGGGACGCATGGAAGCACCTGTTGAAACAGTGAAGGAAACACGGGTCTAAGTGCACTCTGCTTTCCCATCCCCCTGAAATGCTCCTGAGGAATTTTATTTTATGCAGAGAGAACTTTTTCCCCTGCTCTGTCAGCTCTTTCCTCCTCCCCTGCCCCCATGAGAGCTCCATCCACTTAAAGACCAAGTTTAACCCTGAATGACTTACCCAATCCCACAGTGAGACAGGGGCTGACGTGAAAATAAACACACTAGACCTGAAGACTTCCAGTTAAATACTTGCTCTTGCTATAAATATTAGATCACAAGTCCTAACTAAGGCAACATTCTTTCTGCTGATTCAGGGTTGTATAAGTGACAGAAATATAGGAGGTACCAAAAACATAGTCTATAACTTTTCCAATAAAAATATCCAGAAATGTTATTTTACACAGCATACAATATCACAAGTACCAGAGAAGCTTTATGATTCATTGCCATCTTCCACCAAATTTAATTTGAGATATTGATGGCATGGACAATTACTTCAAAGTCAATTCTCCACGCCATTCATCTTTTTCTCCAGTGCACTCACTGCTTGTCATTTTCTTTTGCCATTCTTATACCTCCAGCTTGCCTGATGGAAGCTGTCTGTGGTTTGTAATGCAAACCAAATGTTCCTTCTATGTTTCATTTTTTTTCCCCCAAGCTTTATTTTTCCAGCTTTGAATCTTAAAAGCCCAAACTCAGACTGTCTTCTGCAAACAAAATACATGATCTGAGCTGTAGCCATTTGGTTCAAATTTTTGGTTGGATATTAAACCAAGCATTTACAAGATACAAATAATCTGGTGTAGCTCCCAGATTGAATGCAAATGCTCTGCTGTTAACCAGACAGTAGAAAATACAGGACTTTACTAGCAAGAACAAGATGAGTTTTACATTACCAAGTGCTAGCAGCATCCTCTTTTAATCTAGATCTTGCATCCTAATTTAATCTAGATCTTGTGATCTTACTCAGATTCATTGCTGCGCAGTACTTTTAGCACTGAAGTATTGCAGATGTCTAGGGTTTCCCCACAGTAGGTAGAGCTAAAGAGTTGGAAGTTTTCTAATAAAGCGTAAGAAACTCTCAGAGTAGAATTAAAAAATGATAATTAAAAAAAACCCTAATGGTTAAATAAAAATTCAAAAGGAGGAACTTACAACAGCGAGGCAGACAAACCTGACTCCTGCAGAAGGCTGTTCCTCTTCATAGGCCTGGCAAAAAAAGACAGAGTGAATAATTGAAAACACACTCTCCTGGTGCCACGTGACTCAGTTTCAGTAATTGTGCTCAGTACATTGGAACGGAGCTATTGTTTCCTAATTGAAGAAAATGTCAGCAAGGCTAGATAAACAAAAGCAATGGGATGCAGTATTGGGGAAGCTGTTTCCAACAGGCTCCCAGCTACCCGGAGATGGCAGGACCATTTAAGGAGTTTGTGTCATTTGTTTTCACCCGTCGTTCTCTGGTTCAAGGTTTGGTGGGGTTCAGACTCGTTAAACCCACCTGAGTTGGGGCAACAGCAGAGTCTGTGCTAATCCAGTGAAGGTTTTCTGTTGGAGGCTGAGATGGCAAACATGTTTCTTCTATTTTTCAGCTGATATTTTAACATTAAGCTAGTAAGAGTTTCATAGACAAATTTTGTTCCAGGAGCAAAATATAATAGGTGCCACTTTTGAATACTGGACCCCTGTATTGTTCACCATGAACACAATCTCTTTAACCTACCAGTTCTTAAATATTTTCCCCTTTATGGGCTAGACTGCAACTTTGTGATCCTACCTGATCAAGGACTCAGAAAATTGTTGTTTATCACACAGTCTTTTCAGTCCCCTGTTGATCCTCAGCTGCGCTCAGACAGACACATAACAATCTTGCTGCAAAAACCTGCTTGCTCTCAATGAGTTTGTGTGATAAGGTTCATAGGGTGTTTGTTAATTTGAAAAAAAATCTATAAAAGAAAACATTGTATCTGAAACAGTTAATGTTAGTTTATTGAAATAGTTAGGCCTCTTTAGAGTGTTCTCACAAACCATAAATCTCATGCTTTTCGGGAAAATGTAAGTATAAACCTGACCCTGTCTGGTCATGGAAATGGTCAGTATGAGAGTGCTTAGACACCTGCTGCCCTCTGTGTTCTGGTTTTATTGCTCTGACACTAACCTTCCAAAGGAGGGAGAGGAATTATAGAAGAGGTTTAAAATATTCCAGGATAGGGGCTCATGTTTGGTGATTCTATGGCTTCTAGGTAAAACATGGACTGTAAAGACAAACATCTGTCCATGAGAATGGTTCCCATACTGGGAGAAAAAGAGAAGATGAAATCTCTGCTCTGTACAGTGTCTACAGGAGTCCTGGAAAACTCTGTCTGTGATAATACAGTTGTGGGCATTCTGTATTTTAAACATTTGTCAAGAGAATTTCACATTATTTTCCTAACATCTATGTTACTGGGATATTTGTTCCCCAAAAGAAATCTTCTCTAAAGGACACAGTTTTTACCTGACTCACTGGTTAATGAATGACATGGAACATGTCCAGCTCTTTCAGAAGAACTAAACCTTGGCACTGAGTAGTGATCAACAATTATTACGTATTTCTCCTCCTGGAAAGGAGGAGAAATAGGGAGCTGACTTTGTATTTTGGGAAAGAGTTTATCACTGTGTTTGAAGAGAGAGGACAGTGGCCTTGTGCATAAAATGGGGCTTTATATGTAGTGCTAGTTCTGCAAAAAAGAAATATCAACAAGGAAGCAAAGCCACAGTCTGTTTACCACTTTACTGTCTTTCACTACAACACACACATGGTTTTGTTTAGCAATAGAGAACTCATTCACACAAAATCTCAACAGTCCCTGAGTTCTGATCCAAGCTGATTGAGCTGGAAGCTCAAAAGCATTGGAAAGCTTGCTTTATTTCTTCCCATTGTCACATGCTTTTGCATTTCCTGACTATGGGCTGAATAATGTAGTCCCTAAGCCACTGGGAGTTTTGTTCATTCCAAGTCTGGACTTCTGCCAGGGCCAGCAGCAGAAACATAAATATCACAAGGAGGGGCTGGTTTTTCATGTTGCTTTTCTCTTTTTTTTCTTTTGCAGTTTTTTCCATCTTCTCTGTACAGTAATTGTTCAGTGCCCAGTGGTGAATAGAAAAGCAGGTTTTTAGAAGCCATAAGGAAAAGGAGAGAGAGAGAGAACCTCTACTGTGCCTGCCTTATTGCATTAATGGTATGCTTTGATATTGGATACTGTGGTCAATCTTCATTACTTATCTCAAAGGTATTGTAGCAGGAAAAGGGCAATGAACACTGATCAGAGGCTGGAATTTTGTATAAAAAGATTGAAATTATGTTGACTCTCCTATGCAGAAAGGACCTGCATTGATAAAAGTTTATAAGATAATAGAAAATATAAGGTGAATCAGTGTGGTTTCTTTACTTCCTTCTCATATGAGGGACAGGAAAAGAATGTGGTAAAATAAAGAGTGTTCAAACAAGTAAAAGGAAATACCTAAAATCTAAAGCATAATGAATGTGTGGAACATGAAGGCAGCAGAAAACATGAGCACTTTGAAGTTAGCTGTTTTGTCTTTGATTTCAGTCAGACAGAGATTTCACCCCAAGAGGTGAATTGATGAAAATATGTATCTGTAGATAAAGGGAATAGCATGCAGAAGGGGCAGCAACTCCTGCTCCAGAATCAAAGTCACACAGTTTAGAGACAGAGTGATACTCCTGCCTGGGATAGTTCCCATTAAATGGAGTAACTCTTCTGATGTCTGGAGTTAGTGTCTGTTGGCAGTGGGTAAAGGAAAGAGAAGATCCACTGCACTCAATAGCTATGGCTATGGCAATTCTTCTCCTTTGCATGACTAAAATCAGGATGTGTCTGGAACTATAGCAGATACAGGAGCTGATCTCTCTTTTCTCCAAATTATTTTCCACATACACAGGTTTGGATTCTGGAGGGCAAATATGCAGACTATTCAGTACTAAATATTTTGCCTGTTGCTACTGGTGATAACCTTTTCCAAAAAGGAACGTATAAATTTAAACAGGACATTAGTACTGGGCAAAGCAGATCTATGTAATGATGGAACAGCCTCAGTCCTGATCTCCACCCAACCCCAAGTACTGCTTGTGTTAATAGGAAAGAAAGCCAGTAGTTTGGAGTGTTCAAGTTTTCATCCAGTCCTTATATTGTTCAGCAAACTGATAATTTACTTTTGCCTTAAACACTGCCACAATTTTCACATTTTCCACATTCCAGACTACAGTTGTGTTGCACAGGACGATCCATACCCTCATTGTTGCTAAACCAGGCTGGATTAGTCATCTCTTTCTTGGGTTTCATGAGTTTCACAGTGCCCTTCCACCCATGAAAACACAGCTACATGGCATGTTGAGTCACCATATTAGCCCAGCTAATCCAGTATCCTTCTCCAGCAATAACTGATAGCAATTGTTCTAAAGGGATTAACTTAAAAAAAAAAAAATTCAAGATAGAGCTTGCTTTCAGGAAGATTTTTTGAGTACCTTGTTGGTAGAGTAGACTGGCACTATGAGGTTCTGTATATTATTCCAAAATGCTTGGACATATCATGATATGATATGATTGATATGATATGATGGTCTTCTTTCAGCAGAAGTTACAGCTGGCCCATCTTGGATAAGTATTGCATAATGTCAAATTAGGTAAATCTCTTTTTAATTCCTTTCATTACTTAGTACCTAACTTATGCCAGGAAGCACAAAGATATTTTTTCCTTTCCACACATGAAATGAATCCTGTGTAATAGAACTGTAATTTATCCATTTCTGGCTCCCATTAAGCTTTTGATTTCAAGAGTATCCACAGGCAATGAGTTTCATGTGTTACATATAAATGTACTTCCTTGTAATTGTTTGAAATTTGTTGCCTCTAAGATTTGTTCAGTTCTTGTACTAGGAAAAATATTCTGATCTTCACATCTCCGTGGAATACTTTTCCCATTGATCTCTGTACTGATGTCATCCTCTATCTTCTGCACACTTTTATCTTTTTGTCTTCTGCCCCTCCTTTCAGCTCCACGTTGCTTTCATATGTTCAGAACTCCTCCTTTTGCTTCAGATCCTTTTTGAAAAAATTAACTTCCTTTTGTGAACTTCATTACCTGACTATTTTATGATGGTATCCAGCTCTGCAACCTCCTAGACTATTTTCAAGTGAATTGCTTTCCTGTGAATTAATACAAGTTTCTAGACCTTGTCTTGCCAGAAATGTTTGTGTTTCATGACTTGCACTCCCACTCTGTGATTAGTAACCTCTCTTGCTGCAGTGCCCCAGAGATGAGCAGTAAAATACTGCTTATATAGTTCCATACAAGATGGTCTAATACTAAGTATACACCCATAAAAAGTATTTTTACCTCATCTTGAGAATATATCCTTGAACTCCATGAAGAATATGTTACTTTATGCATATAAACTTTGTTTACAAAGAAGCCCTTGTGATTTACATAAGTGATTGTGTTAAAAGTGTGTGACTGAAAAAGTACAGAGCTATGAGTGTCAAGTTTGTTGGCTGTAGCCATGGAGGGGTGCATGAGGCAAGAATGGTACTCTTTCAGCTAAGTATTGTGCTCTGTATTTTTATTTTAATATTTTTATAGTGTTTACATAGACTATGTGTGACATTATGCTGGGCTTTGAGAAACACTAAATATTTATGTCAGCTATGAAGTTACTAAATATCTGGTACTGAAGGAAAAGTCCCTATCTTTTTTTTCTAAACCATTGACCAATACACAATTTATAACTTAATGCAGCACCAGAGTAGTAAAAGCATTATGGGATCTCTCCTGTATGGTGTCATTCAAATTTAAACAAATATTTTAAAAAGTTATGACTTTACCTTCTTTCCACATAATGCTCCTTTTTCATCGGACTTAGTATTTCCTTTAATTTATAGTTGCCTTAACTGTAGGCAGACATAAAGGGCCCTTTAGGCTGAATGAAAGGAGAATTATCAATAGCCAAACTATGATTTACAAGGAAAAAACATAAACGCCAAAAGAATACTGAATTGACTCTACCTACAAAAATTATATGAAAATTTTATCTTTATTTTTCATTAGTTCAGTTAAAAGGTGTATTTAGACCTGCCCTTTTTTTTTTACCCATTATTGTGAATCCATGTTGGATTTTGTCGTATTCGTTGCTGCTCCTTCTTTACTCCTTGAACAGCCAGATGTGAATGAATGGAAGTACTGAAAAGGTGCATATACTTAGTCCACCTGAGAACCAGTGGCAGAATTTGCTCCATATTTCACACTCTGGTCCAGGCACCACTTGCTCCAGCAGCCTGATCTCAGGCTCACCAGAGTTAGAGGCTTGTCATCCTTTAGCATTTCACAGGTAACATGCATGGTCCTCTCTGGGTGGTTGGGTTGGGTTGTTTGTGAGGGCTTTTTGAGGGGGAAAAGGTATTGCAGAGTGGTTTGGGGTGTTGTTATTGTTTGGTTTGGGCTTTTTTGTTTGTTTGTTTCTTTGGTATTTCCAGTTAGCTTTGTCAGTGATTGGTGATTAATTACTCAACCTCTTCTCTTGAATATTAGCGTCTGAATAAAATGACTTAACCACATTTGTAGAGTTGTCATTTCAAGCACAAGGTTTAAGCAGTAGCTATTTCTGAGTATTTGTCATCCCTGGAGCTTGGCAGAGGCAAAGCTACTTAACACAGGCTGCTTCTTAAGACTGCATTAGAAAAGTCTTGAGGACCCTTCACATTTCTGCTGCTGTACCTTATCTCTAAGGCTGTGACAATCAGAATGAAGCTGAGCAGACAGGTTTTGTTTGTGGTGTTGAAGATAACAGTATAAAGTTCCAAAGACAGCTCTCTTGGTTTTTGGCAGTACTTTTAACTAGTACTTTTGGCAGTAGCTTTTAACACTGACTTTAGTCGCAGCGCACACCACATACATCACTCACCAGCATTACCATTTACAGAAAAATGAGGTTATTTTACAGGTTTCCCATGAGGGAAACAGCATAATCTCTCACACAAATAGGTCCCTGGTAAGGCACAAAGCATAGTGCTTCAGGTGCTTAATGAGATCTGATGATACCTTCGTCATAGGTGTGATAAATGGTGCTGGGGTCAGCTGCAGCATCCCAACCAGTCTAGGATTTAGTGTCTGTGGGAGATTACTTTTCTTCCACATTTTGAAATCAGCCTATACCTCTAGAGCAGTATCTAATGTTAAGTAGTTTAGAGCTAGTGGCTGAGACATCTCAGCTGGGGATTCCTGATAATAGGTTTTGATTTTTCTACAGAATCAGTTTTCAAGCCCAGAAGTTGTTCTAATTAGCTAGTATGATCAACCTGTTGAAGAGAAAATGTTAACCTGTAATCCCTGTATTGATGAAAATAATGCCAACACCAGCTAAAGCTTATCTTTTAAAATAAGCACCAAATTTGAATGTAAAAACATTATTACACCAGTCTTGAAAACTTGCTATATGCTGCTTAGTTACCATTTCTTTTAAACATCACTGTGTCCTCATTTGCCTTTATTCTGTGTTGGCCCAAAAGAGCTTGACTGTTGCTCTATGACCACCAATATTACCCAGGATTTTCTTTCTCTGGTTCTTTCTTCATTATTTCAACACTTTTTAAACTGATTATTAATGTTGTCTTTTTATTAATCGACTGAATCTTTAAAGACTCGACTCAAATTACACTCAAGAATACCCAGACCTTTGAGGGTTGCATAAGTTGAGGGGGTTTTTTCTTATTTCTGTCTTAAGGAAAGGGCCCTAAATAGATAAAATTGGTATCAGAAAAATGTTAAGACTTTGACAAAAGCAGTTTCAGCTCAGCATTAATCTTGGGCAAAGAAGTAAACTACCCATAGCCGAATCTTACCAACCACATCTAATGCACTATAAAGCAGTAAAAATCTGCCCCAGCTCATTTTTGACTGAACACTCTAATTGAGTCTGGAGATCTCCTTCCAGCTCTGATGGTGACCTGCTGGTTTGACCCAAGGTTTGCTTTCCTCACTTCTGAATCCTTGTCCTCATCAAAGAAAGAGGGTTATGGCCTTGTGGTCACCTTCTTTCCTGGGTGTGTGGGGTGAGAATTTCTCTGATGGAAAGTACTGGATGATAATTAAATGTTTGTTGGTTGCTTTTTTTTTTTTTAATGGGACAACAGACAAAATAATTAACAGCTGCTCTTAGAAAACAACAAATATTTGCTGTTGTCAAGTAATGATATCCTTGCAACCCATCTCCTATTAAGCAGAATCTATTGCATGCAAAGCTTATTCCTTATGATAAGGCGTACTAGCTATCCCACAGGGTGCAGTGTGTGCCATGCTGTAATACAGACAGCAGAAATGTTGTAACAGCAGGAGGCAAATAAAGAAGGAGAGCACATCTCTGGTGCTCTCTGGGAGCAAGGAGCTGTAAAAGCAACAAAGTGGCCTCGCCTGTCAGGTCAGTCCTTCAGCACAAATTGAGGCAATCTGACAGCCCCACAGCTTTATGTCATCTCTTCCCAGGCTGGTACAGTGGGGGAAGAGGGGAGGGTTTTGTCCCCAGCTCCAGCCTGGAAGCAATCCCAAGGTGCTCCTAAGCCCCTGCAGTGACTGCGTGTCCCAAGGCTCTGCTGGCCAGGAGCTGAGTGCCCAAATCTGGGCTCCCCAGCTCCACCAAGGCAGGCTGCACTGGCAGTAGGGACAGCACAGCCCCAATACCCGTGTGCTGCACCAGCCTGCACCTCTTTCTGTGGGCTCACACTGCTTCAATCTGTCACTAATGAGGCGCAAAATAAAGGATACTATTAAGTGAACACTGCATTAATAATGCTGGCAAGGTTTCAAGTCTACAGATGTTATTTATAATACATGACTAAACAAATACGTATCCCCTTTGAGACTCAGACTCAGGAGCAATTTACTGATTTCCTGTATAGGCTAGTTCATACAGAGATTTGAGTAAATACTGCATTTGAATGTCTTGCTTGCATCTATGCTCTAGAACTATAGTAAACCATCATATTAATGTTTAATTTTAAAATTGTTTGAGAATTTGTTTTCAGGTTGTTAGATACTGACCCTATCTAGTTCTCATGGAGGAATGCATTTTTCTGTATTGCTTCTTTAAAGAAAAATAAAATATTCAAAAAATATAGCCTTCAGTTACACAGCACAGTGGAAATGAGTAGAAAGGTTAGAGAAAATTCTGGGAAAAAATGGACATAGCAGAAGCTAAAACAAAAAGAATTAAAACCCCATATCCTCTCCTTTCCATCTGGTTTTGAAATTCATTACTCTTATTTATGAAATTTAATTGCCAATGAGATATTTTGTAGTTTTAAAAATGTTTCTGAATAATGAATCATTTGATCTTGATGTGATTTTTTTCTTTTCTGCCTCTTATAATATTGCAGGTATACAGGGGCCTTCAAAACTGAAGAAAGCTGTGAACTCACAAAGGTCTCTGGTCCACTCTGCAGGCTTTTTTTAATGCATCGAGAGAAAGAGGAGAAATATTTTACAGCAAACCAGAAGTGTCCTAAATTAAGGTACTCCATGAAGAGGATCTTTGTTTAATTCATAATGCTGATCATTGAACAATAATAATTTGCTTCAAATTTCTCAGACAATTTAAAGACAAAGCAGTGATAACAGTGAATAGACAGACAAAAATGAAATTTGTGACATACCTCTTATCTGCTTATTCTTGTCTTTCAAATTCCGAAATTAAAGCAGTTGAAAAATAATAGATACTGACATGTAAAATGAGCTGACTGCATGATGCCTAAATAATTTGCTATAAAAATATCACTTACCATTGACATTGCCAAGTATCTTCTTATTTAAATCTGCTATTATCATGCCTTCTTGGATATGAAATACGCAGCAGAGTCCATTCCCAGTGTGTTAAATACTTGAGAAAATAATAAATGCAGTGTAACTCCACAGTGTTTGGATATTTGACTGTAACTCCTAAGCATTCAAAGTGACTACTCAATATAACAACTTTTCCTCTGCAGAAAATGCCTTGCTATTTGCCAGCAAATCTTTAATGCTTTAGATTGGGTATTTCCAACTACCGCCCTACTTGCTAGGCAGATGTGTATAAAAGAGATGTTATTTCACTGAATCAACCACTGAGATCGTAACCCTTTTCCTGTACCACAAACAGAAACATAAAACCTCAGACTTTCCTTTTGGACTTTTACTGACTTGTGTCTGTTGTAAGAAAGCAAAACACAACTAATCCGAGCTCTAGTATATGGAAAATGTGCTAAAACGTTTTAGATCATCTCACTGCTTCTCATTCCTGCAATTCATTGGTTAACTGGCTCCTTCTGTGTTTATGTAGTTGCATGGTACAAATACAACACCTAAACTTCTCGCCCAAAGTTGAAATGATTCATTTATTACTTTTTTACGCCACCCCCAGGAAAAAAAAAAGAAGGAAGAAAGAAAACACACAGTGCTCATTTAACCCAAGTGAGTGAAAACGTCTTTCATAAGGTCTGTAAGGGCTTTGGGAGGGTTTTCTTTGGTGAATAAAGTCAGTGTAGCAGAGGGGAGAGTTTTGTCTGAGGCTGGTAGAATTTGGGCTACAGCAAACAGACAAACTAGGATCCTTTTGCTGTGAGAAAATAAGATAATAGTAAAGGAGGCGCAAATGTTATTTATTCATGTGAGATCAATTGAGATGGAGTCATTGTTTTGAGTGGAGGCAGGACTGAGAGAGGAGGTATTTTTGTGAGGGTAGTGCCTTGCTCTCTGGAATTGTATCAATATTTATTTAGGTCCTTTAGTGAGGTAATTACCCTAAATAGATAATACACAAGCTTTCCATCTTCTGGGTGCCTATAAATATTAGCTAACCACATTAATTATAACCACAGTGGAGAAAGCACAAGCAGAACAATAAATGAAGGCCATACTAAGAAGTGGAAAACGGGATTAAATGAAGACATTTCCTCTGCTATTTTTTCTATAATGCAGAGAATGGGGCTATGTGATAAGGCACTCTTCCATAGGATGTACCACCCTGATTTCTGATCCTGCCTGTGGATCCAGCCACTCTCAGACAGAAGGGATTACAGTGGGTAACCCTTGTTGTCCCAACAGCTCTGATGGGACAGTTACTCTGCCTTCAGTCATCATCCTCTCCAGATGGACATTAGAATTAATCAGGTTCTAGCCCTAACAGCCTGTTTCAGTACCACAGCTGGAAGCAGCATGTCTAGACTGATTTATTCCTGGCTTTCAGACCTATGTGCATGCTACTATTCCATATGCTTCCTGTTAGAGAGGTAATAGTGCCATGTCACAGCATAACTTCAGTTTTTCTTTCTTCCTCCCCTTTTTATTGTAATTAGACATTATTTTGCTTATGTAGGAAAATGCCCTGCCCCTGCTCTGAAACAGATCAAACTTCCAGACAAACAAAATAAAGTTCACAAAGGAAACAGTTAAATTTTCTGACTGCCTTCACTGTCACAGAAAATGCTAAATGCATTTGTAAGTTACATAAAACTGTGTAAGTTCATATTTTCCTCTCCTGGTTTCACAGCCCAGAACAGCAAAAGGATCTTGTGACATATCTAGGCTCTCAAGAGTTTAGTAATAAAAATAAAAATAATCCTCGGCAGAAAACAACACTCCACACCCTGCTACTACTCAGCAAATGGGTTTCCCATTTTCCTCACTTATCCTCAGACTAAACAATGTTAAGTTTACAATTCTGGCATCTATTTATAGCAGGCACTCTACCCAAGAACCACAGAGGTTGGTGTATATCATGGCCCTTAATCCACAGGCCAGCTTTCAACTCGGCACATCATGTAATTAGAGGAAAAATGTCCTGCCTTAATTAATATCTAAGCAATTTATGCACTGGATCATGATAAAGCCTTAAGGTGGGTGGTGTGTGTAGGGGTGGAAGGGGGTGTTCATCTGCTGTGAATGAACCTCTGATTTTAGTTTTTCATGTTTACTTGGATAGTAACTGATAACATTAACAGCACCATGGACTTCTCCCGGGGGTCTGCAGAGCCTGGGAAGCTCCTGTAGGTACTGCAGGGGAGGGAATTCCTGGGGCTCTGGCAGTGCTGATAAGCCTGACAGCACACACTGGGGGAACTAAGCTGGGAATGTGCCTGCAGGAGGGGAAAGTGGGCTAAAAAGCCCTGAGGGGAGCAGGAGGTACCTGGTGTGAGACTCTGGAAGCAGCAGAGGGTAATTTGGGGATGTAAGTGCAGGGGCTGAGCGGAAGGAGAGGATTAAAGGAGGAAAGAATTCAGGTTAGGATGGATTTGAGCAAGTGAGTAAAAACTGAACACAAGGTGCTGGGTACAGGCATCAGCTGAGCCTAAGCTGGATAAGACCCAGCACTGGACTGGGCTCTGCAGACTGAGCTTAGCTAAGCAGCGAGGTTCTGTGAGGAGCTGACCCTTTCCATTTTTCTCTAGAGCAGCACAGAAATGACATTCAGGCCTCATGCTCATTCACAGTCTGTACGTCACTTATCTCAGTAGATATGACAAAGGGACAGTTATGCTCCTGCTAACATTTTTTGCAAACTCAAGGACTGAGAAATAGAGAAGTTGTTTAGAAGAAAAACCCCTTAATTAGAAGGATGTCATAATTTTGATACCCTATAAATATCTTCCACTTTGTAGTTTATCAGTGCCCCTAAATCCCCTTAATTTCTTTTTCTCGGTGATTCCCATTTCTTTTCATATAATGAAAGCAAAATAACCTAATCCTAAAATGAAGAATATTTTGTTGATGTATTTGGTGGTATTGTTGTTCTTTCCAGTGTTATTCTTCAATCCATCTTTAATATAGCCTGACATTTTGTTTGCTTTTTTTGACCACTACTGTGCCCTGAGTAGAAGTTTCCATTAAGCTGTCTGCAGTAACGCCTAGATCTTTTTCTTGAGTGATTTTGCAAACCGTCAAGTGTATATGAGTAGTTCAAGTTGTTCCTTTTAGTACACATTACCTCATGCTTGCCTACACTGAATTTCAGCTACCATCTTTTTTGGTCCCTTCTTTTAGGTGCTGTTTTCTTTGCTCTTGGGGCTTTTTTAAGTCATGGCTTTTTAAAATGATCACATTATTGCTTATGTGAGACAATTATGCTGTCTCTGCTACTGAATGCTTCCTTTCCAGATGAGTAGCAAATGGATTAAACTAACCCCAGTTTTGGTGTAGGTTTTAGGATCTCTACTTGTCAATATACTTCCCATCTCAAAGTAACCATTGACTTGTATTTTTTTATTTAGTCTTCACAATTTTCTGAGTCATAATGTATTTCTTAGTCCTCTGCTATTCTTTACCCTTAGACATTCTTTGCCATTTTAAATAAACACCTAGGTTATAGTCAAATTATACTTTTATCCATTATTCTAATGTCTTTTTAAAAGAATTTAATGGCAATTGGCTGTTAAAACTCTATAGGGACAAGTACAGCCAGAGTAGCTAAAGTCAAATCTAGTTTACCTAGAGGAGCAGAATGGCAGGACAGAGGAAATCAAAATCTCAGTTTGAAAGAAGAGTCTCTTTCAGTCTCTTCAGAGCAGTGTGGAATAATCCTCTCACAGCTGAATTCAGAAAAGCAGCTCCCAGGTGCTCTAACTGCTGAGCCCAAGCCTGCTCTTCTGTGCACCAAATGTCACTTCTCCATCTTCCCCTCCCTGCCTCCTTGGCCACAGTGGAGCAGCTTGTTCTGCTCTCAAACTGCTCAAGCAAAGAGAAATGGGAACAGGAGTGGAGTTTGAGTATGTAACTCTTTCTCCAGCTATCCCCAGGCCACCCACCCTCACTGAGGTCTTGGATGCAGCCTTGAAAATAGATGTGTGTGCCAAAAAGCATCAAGGAAGAACAGGATCCTTACTACTGAATAAAGCATTAAATGAGCACTCCATGTCCAGTTCTGGCATCTACTCATTTTAGCACAGATGGCAACAAGGTGGGAAGAGTTCAGAAAACCATTACAAGAAGTCTGAGGATTGTGTTTTGCAGTGAGAGACTAAGGAATTCGTTTCCTTTTCTTCCAGCAGATTGTTGCAATGTGATGCCTTTGCAATCTGTGTACATACCAGCATGAGGGAGAATTCAGAGCACTGGAACATAAAGGCATTTGAATCACAAATATGGTTACATAAAAGTTCATTATTAAGGTAATTAGAACTTCCTGGAATGTTTATTCTGCTCTATGCAATTTATCACAGCAGTGATAAACTGGTTTTGGCAAAGTGGCTGATCTCATCTCAACTTTTAATACCCTCCTAATCAATTTTGGGAGCTACTGTTTGGGAGTTTCTGTTTAGCTCTTTTTTCAAAAGCCTAGTCAGTCATTCATATTTTGCATTAATGTTCTGGACTGGAAGAATGCAATGTAGTAATTGGCAAGATCAGGTGAAATGAAGTCACCTCACTAATGGTTTGTTTTCTTTACTGAAGTGAAGCTATTAATTGTAACTTACTCTGTGTTGTTCTGATTCTACTCCATATACAAATGTTACGTAGCTTAATGGAATGTGAGACTTAAATCCAATACACTTCCACTCCATAACCAGTGGCTTTATCATACTAGTATATTTTTTTGCAGTTACAGGAGCTGTATGAGACAAACTGTTTTTAGCTGTGGCAAAGGTGAATCTTCTTTGATCTCTAAAATGCTCTTTCAAGCAAACTTTTTAGCTTAAATGAACGAGGAAGAAACATATCAACACAAAACTTTTTAGATGTTATTCAAGAATATGACTGTGGCTATATTTTTATACTAAATGGTAATGATCATTTTTTATTTCTGTGGGGAAAATAACCTAGGTTCACCTGCAGAAGCTTAATATCATATTGAATTCTCCCAAGGGAGAGGTAGTTCTGCAAGTTTAAGTATATTTTGAAGAGCTTTAGTTTGTGTTCTCTTTCTCTGTAAATTTGGTTTCATGGGTGTGTTTTCTGAAATCTTTAAGAACTCCTTTATTGCTTATCATTTCAGTTTCAATTTCATTGTCCCACCCTCAGGAAACTTATTATAGCCAAACATGCTGTTATGTTGAAGCACATAGAATTCCATAGAACACTCTCTTAATGACAGTTACATATGAGGATTGTTCTCACTTAATTACACTGCTCATTTGCAAAAATTGCTGCCCTATCCTGGCATGATAAAAAGTTCTCTTCTGTAGAATACCTTCAAATATATTTGAAAAATTATTATTGGGCATTTATACCAATTCTGACATATTTTGTTATAACAATAACCTGATATTATTTTAGAAAATCTAAGATCATTATAGGTTACATGGGCTGACCAAAAAACCTTCACCACTTGTGGGATTATATGTAGTGTTTAACTTCTAAAACCAAAGAGCAAATGGTTGTGTCATGTAACAGGCCAAATGTGTGGTAGAAATTGACTTTGCCTCAATTCTTTCCGTGGTGAATGAACATTCTGTTCTCAGAAATAATTACTTGGATGAAAAGGTCGCACACACCAACTGTGGAGTGCAAATGGTCTCTCCCCAAATCCTTGTTAAGCTAATTTCATGGGAAGCAGGAATTTGTGTTGGTGTTTCTGAATGCTGTATAAAGCCCAGTGTTCAGAAGAAGCCATTCAGTAGTCCCAAAGTGTGGCACTGTTTAAAATCAGTTAGCACTTACAGACAAAATTCCATAACCGCCCAACACGGCACAATCAGTTGATATATGGTTAGAGATTAATTAGCAAGGGGCAGATAAAAATGTTGAATTTCAAGTACTTCTGGAAGTACCAAAATTTTCAACAAGCAATGAGAACAATAAGCTATGCTGTATCAAAGGTCATACATGTGATGCCACACAGAGGTCATGCAATTATTGAGATTATTACATGCATTCCTTTTCAACAAATTGTAATTTGTTTCTGAAAAATGAATGTGGAGAAAAAATACTAGATCCAGGGAACTTGTGTCTGGATAAATTGATTACTTAATCAAAATTATTAATTTGATTAATTCAGCCTGTGGAATTTGGTGCCATTTGAGAGTAAGTATATGCAGACATATTTTATTGAAAACTTTGGATCGCCAACATACTTAAGAACAATTAAAAATTTTCTTTGTAATATTTCATTGTTTTTCTCATTAGCACCTAATAAACATCCACAATCTACTTCTTACTACCTTTATGAAATAGCTATGCCCAGTAGGGGTAGTGATGCACAGATATAGTAAACGAAGGAAGAGAGGGCACATGATACACACATGAGGAAATGCAGAGCAGAACAACATTACCTGTGATAGGGAAATGGAAAGAGGTTTGTCTTCCTTTGAAACAGTGACTGGAGATACAAAGCTCAAGCAGAGGGGATTTTTGGCTTGGCTGGTCTCTGGTTTTTTACCTCTTCCATGATCACTGAGTTCCAGTGTTGCCATAAAAATAAAAGACAAAGTTAACTACTGCTCCTTACCTGAGCTACAGCAATTTACCATCTATGCAAGAAATAGGTGCCTTCCAAGGCAACAAAGCAGGAGGCATTCTTTAGTTGCCTTTCAAGCTGCCCATTCTGTCCAAGAACTTGAATGCTGATGGTTTCAACTATGCCTGCTTGGGACTCCCAAAATGCATTGAACTAGTACCACAGCAACCTGATTAAATTACTAATGTAAGTTAGTTTGATTCAAGAACTAAAAATGTTTTATTGGTTATAAGCATTTCTTACAATATGGTAACTTCTGGCAGAATTCATGATTTGAGCCAAAGCTGCTGTTTCAATAAGAAAGTCTTAAAAGTAAATTTCAACTGTCATTTTGGCAGCAAATTCACAAAACAGTAAAATAAATTTGGAGCTTACCACAGAAATTATGCCAACAAGGTTAAAAGTTTCTTTTGTTGTAATTATGAATTATTGACCATAAATTGATCTAGGTCCTCCACTCAATATGCTCTGGAGAGAATTGTCACCCTGATTGGTTTGGGATGAACAAAGAGCACAGCTCAATATGCTGGGCCATCTTTAGGGAAAATTTTTAGTTTCTCTGTAAGACTGTGAGGAGGACCCAAGGTCAGCTGGATTTGAGGACATGTGCAGAAAGGGGAATGAAGACAGATGACAAAAAAGGGTGCATGGTGAAACAGTAAGTATAGCTAGAGTGTTGTTCTGCATCACCACGTGATGCCATGGAGCCATTCTTAATCAGACCTGAATATGTCCCTGACCACTATAGATTCCACTGAAAAAACTAATTACTTCATGTAGCTTCGCAAGAAACTAGTTAATTCTCTTACATGAGGAAAGGTTGTTCTCCTGCATATGCTGAACTGGATGTGATTTCCATGTTAGCATAAAAGTTCCCAGAGTGTGTATGTGTATATAGCAGCAATTCATTTAGATTTCTCTATGTGTTTATTTTCATGGCACAGTTACATTCACTGGTTATTTTTGAGACTATAATACATCTTGGGTGTTCTGGCTAAACTGATGCTGCCAAAATTGTCAGCAAAAAGACCGGAAAAGCTGATGAACCTTAAACTTTACCCCAAACAACTGCTCAGTTGTTTCTTCAGGATATGGAAGAGGCAGAAAGTCCAAGCAAAAGGAGTGGTAGGAAACCAGGGAGGAAGGATAGAAATTTCTGTCTGACATGGATTTCACAAGCCTCTGTGTTTGATCTTTTAGAGACCCTAAAACAATTATCCACAATTATTAGCATTTTAGGAGTTATAAGAGATTTGAATATAAAGGAAAGGTAGTTCAAACTTCAGTTTAGTGCTCTGCTTATTCACTAGTTTCTTGCTTTCATTTTGCTTAGGAATTCAATATCTTTATAAATTATACCGGTAATGTTTTCAGGAACATCTAAACATGATTTTTGAAAATCATTTTCTTAGACTAGGATCTCCAAGGGTATGTGCAACATAATTCCTGACAATTTTAATGTGAACAAACTGAAGAAACAGCTCTTCAGCTTCTCAGGACTGGTGTCTCTTTGGCAAATGGGACTTGTGCTAAGAGTTGGTTAGTATTTTTAACTAGTATGCCATATAATTAAAAAACTAAATATATGCATAAAGATAAATACTACCATGGATAATTCTTATTCCCCTCTGTGGGTTTGTCAGACCCACAGGGACAGCACTGTGGTTTGTGGAATGCTTTCCTAGCAACTCCTACTAACATCAGAATTACTTGGGCAGCTGAATCTTCATACCCCACACTAAGAGTTTGCTGCTTGGCACTACTTTGTGTGCAGATTTCATACGCCCATATCTCTGGTTATTTGCACCAGGTTTACTTCAGTTTCTTGTCATCTTACAAACACTTTTAATAACAGCTTTATGCTATTACTTATTGAGCTTCTCTGCTGTAGTTCTTTGTATTTGGAAAAAAATGAAGAAGATGAAGATATGGTCCCTGCCTCAAGGAGGATATAATTAAAACAAGACCAGCATTATAGAAACATATATTCTAGCTGGCCTCTAACTGGATGGTCTGTTTAGTTTTGTTTTGACATATTGTATGAAGCAGTATTTAACAGATGTTGGGAAATTAGCTCTCTGAGCTTCTTGTATAAACTTAGAGCAGAGATTCATGTGTATGAATTAACTTCATCACTGAATGTGGGTATTAATGTCATCAGGCATTTTTAAATGTTTGTGCCTATTCTGCTGTACTTTGAGACCTCCTTGCCAGAAAATATAGAAACTTCTCAAGAGAAAGTGCCTCAGTTGTAGCAATACTTTCTAGCACCATACTGACAGTTTTCTTCTGTTGAATGAATGTTGCCTTTTACAAGCCCAGCAGTGGGAAAAAAAAAGGGAAGAAAAGTGTAAATTGTTCATTATATAGCCTCTACACACAGTGTTGACCAAAAAAATCCCCCAAAACCCCAAAGTGAGAGGGTCTCCCTGTGTCTTTATGCCAAGTTATCCCTTTTCTTGTCAGTAATGCTAATTTATCGTGCAAATCCTGTAGTAGGTATCCTTATGGCTGCTCATATCCCTGCTGACACAGCACACATCCAGCAAGGTGACAGATTTTCCCACTCCTCCTCTTTGCCAGGAGAATCGAGTGTTGAGGATTAGATTCCCTTTTGCCAGGGCAGAGTCAAACCAACATGAAGAGGGGAGCTGACAAAGCAAGGCTTGCCTCTCTGTGCTGTGCAGGGGCAAGGAAACAAGGCAGGTCAGGCAGAGATAGGATACAAGACCTGGGACAAAGCCTAAAACAGAATATAGTTAGAAGGGAAGCGTAGCTGACAAACTGACACAGGTATTTCGTAATTTCCACCTGTATTTAATGTATTTTGCATATCACATTTGTATTTTAATTTTATGGCCTCCTTAGTTTAATTTTCATACACTGAAGTCTTAAGTGTTTCTAAAACAACAGCTATGGCTTTAAAAGATCATTTCACACCCACCCCACTCAAATTACAACAGACATGCAATATTAATTTTGGGTGAGTGGGCACGGATGTTATCAAAATCGCCCTCTTACCTGCCAACTCCACCAAATTTTCCAGTGCTTGGATATTTTCTTCCACTGATGTGTAGAATTCTTTTGTAACGTTCTCTATGCCTTTTTGTTCCTTTGAGATGTTTTATTCCGTTATTAAAGCTGCCTATGGCTTCCTCCTCTATCAGCTGAGCTAAAACAATACTTCATGACAATCACTGAGCAGAAAAACAGCCCTGAAGATACTGATGTGATTAGGTGTGAGGCCAAGAACTTGTGCTGAGTGCTAGAAAAGCACTTTATAACCACAGTAAATCAGTACATTTGGGCTAGACAACATGGCAGAGAAGCGATGTGATGTGAAATATGAGTTGTGGAAGAATGCAAAAGAGAGGGAAGTGAAAAGGCATATTTAAACGGAATTTTCATTTTCCATTATTAAGTATGAGTTAACCAGTCAGCTTTTCTTTGCTGACTCTGTCTTTAATTCAATATTGTGATGCTAATACACAACTGCACAGCAAAACGTGCAGATGTGAGCACTCTCTGTGCCTCAGGCCTGTGAAAAGCTATTGTAACACAGCACTAAATTTGGACTAATGCACCCTGTCCCTCAGCAAGGACTAATAGCTCAGGATCAGCTTCATGCTAACAGCTTTTGAGCTGTCTGGAATGGAGGCAAAGTGAGTTTTAACTTCCCACAATGTACTTTGTGGAGCTATCCATATTGGGTCGAATTTGGAAGAAGCATTGAAAGCTTTTTAAATACACAACTGTGCCATACACCAACAAAAAGCAAAGAGCATTGCAAAGGAGGGAAACATCACTGCCCATATTTCATGATATGCAGTATTAGGACAAGAAAAAGCAACACAGTGGTCAGATCTGAGGTGTGATTCAGGTCTCCATTGCCTCATCCACCAGAAATATTGTGATTCTAACTGGCAATAGCAGAATTGTTCATATTCTCCACTAATATTCAATCCCGTAATTCTTTATATTAAATCCCATGTTTATCAGCAAATGGATAAATTACAAGCCCTACAGTGCACTCTACATTGCCCGTTTTTTTCCTAGTTTAATACCTACAGAATCAAAGCAGAATTATGTCAATCTGTTGTGAAAATGGGAACAATTTTAATTTCTGTAAATTGGCAAAAGCAGTAACAGTACCCCTAAAAAAATATGCATTGCTTGTCACACATCAAGTTTCATACCTTTACATAGAAAGAGAAAGCTCCTAAGTTCCTTTAATTATGCTTTGGTTACAAATTCCTTAATGTTCTAATATAAAGAAGTTGATTGTATGCAATACACAATGTCCCGTGTTTCTCTATCTTTGTGCTTAACTTTATTTTCCAAAAACATGATATAACATTAATGACATATCCTAGCCTAGAACTGAAGTCTGTTTTAACTTGGTTTCCTTCTGCGCCATTGTTTCAGGGACTCATTTGGATTAAAGCATCTCAGGCTGCTTCACAGACCTAGCAGGAATTGTGCTGTTTAGAAACATGTGCTGCCATCGTGTGAACAATATTAAGAAGTGCAGAAAAAAGCTTTTAAAAAAAATTGGGAAACAGGTAAGTATCTGTATTTGTTATCGTGAATTAGATGAATTATAAATATGTATGATACGATATAAGAGACATGCACAAATCTGTGGGTTTAACACTGCTAATGGAATCAGGAATATTGATTCAATCCTGTTTATTTTCAGCTCAAGAAATCCTTTCCAATGAGCAAAAAGTGATCAAAACACGTAAGTCTCCAAGCCACTTTTAATCAGCACCAAATTCCAACATTACCTGCTTTTTTACTCATTTCTGTATCTGTTCATCTCTTTGTTTTTCCTCTAAGTCTTTGCAGAACTTGTTTTTGTACAGCATGCATTGCTTTCCTTCCACTCAAACACACACAAACACTCCTACCCAAAACATCAGCCAACCCAGGCACCCCGCCCACAGTTCTCATTCCTGCAGGAGTTCACATGAAGCTTTATTTCAGAAATGGTTTTGGTTTAAGGCCTCTTCTTGTTTCTTACATTTGACTCAGAATTAAGAGACTTAGAGTCGAAATAGCTGCATCTAATACCAGTAAAAGTCCACAATGGCCAAATTAGAAACATTACAGTGCATTCATGCAGTTTATGTCTTACTAAACTTAAATATCTACAAAACTTTATCTACTAAACTTTAATATCTGCAAAACATAAGCAGACTTATGACTCGCTTTCCATTGTGAAAATGTGCAAATTTTTACCTCTGAATGTTGGACTATCAATAGACCCTCTAGAAAAACATCACACATCATGGTAATTATGCATAGAAAATGAAAGGGAAAAGTGAAAGAAGTTCCTAAAGATAATTTCCACTATAACAGCCCATCTATAATAGGTCTGTAAAGGTTTGCACACAAGGAGTGTGATCCTAAAGCTGTCCTCTGCAGTACAGTCCCTCAAAGCAAACCTGATGGCACAGCAGCATGATCTGCCTGCTGCTCTGAGATCCTGTATGCCAAATGCCAGTTAGCTGATGTGCAGTCTGCTCACTTAATTTATATTGAATAAAGGTAGAACTTTGTAAGCCTTGCCTGTGGGCTTTAAACAGATTGTTTGGGAATAGAGCTTAAAAATATGTTTGGACAAATCCCTTCTTTTGTGACAGTTTAGTGGGTTTGTTTTGGAAAACTTATAAAGTTTTAATTGATCTTTATAATCATTGAAGATCTTTGGACTCTTTTATGAATGGAGATCAGTGTAGTATTTTACTCAGGTTGTCACATACTTTGTGCAAAAAGAGCCTGTTCTTGTGGTACAGTAGGAGATGAAATAAATATATATTTAACTAAATAGATACCATGGAATGCCATACAGTAGAAGATTCTCTGTGATGCTTTTTCAGCTTCTATATAAAGACAGATAAACCTATGCAGTAATGACATCTGTTTTCCAAGTATTTGCATTTTATACTTGGTTGATTTTGGTTTCAAGAAAATGTGAGTTTCAGCTGAAATTTCTACCCTCCAAGGCCTTGTTTTTTTCCATGTGGATACTCTGTTGTCTAATTAGGTAGGAACATAGACTACAATCTTTTTCTGACTGGATAAACTTACAGCATATCATATTTGTTTCCTGCTTTGGCATTTACTATCATGAAACTTGCGGAAGCCCAATTTTCTTTGAAAATTTTACCTTACTTTCAAACTTGTTAGAAATTGCTATGGATTGGAAAATGCTGTGGATGAGAGGTAAATGGAACGTGATGGTGCATGGAAAAGGCTGTTGTAAGTCTCTAGTCTGTATCACTGTGCTCAAACTCTTGATTACTTGATATTAAAGTGTTTAGAATACATGGACAAACATTAAAAAGTCAATTTATATACATTAATTAGAAGATAATCTCAAGATAAAAAAGTTTCACTTGTGACTTAATAACTGGCAACACTGTGCTAGATGGAGGGTGGAACAAACTCAACAAACAACTTTCTTTCAGATGAACTTTAAATGTCAAAGCATCCCATGATAACTTTGCATGTGTTTGGTTTTCAGTGTTTTGGAAACTGTCCACTCACCCTTTTAAAAATTGTGACACTGGTTTGGCTTTGGAAAAATTGGTTAAATATATTCCAAGAGACAGTAATTTAATAAAAATCTATTAGGTTTCCTGGGTTCTGACAATGTTTGTCATCAGTGAAGGTGAAAATGGGAAAAGGAGCCTTTCTGATTTACTTTTGATGTGTGGTTCATCAAATTTTAAGAGTTTTTTGCCCATTATAACCTTGATGAGTTAATGAGATTATGCAATATTACTAATGGCGGACTTTAATTTTCATTTTTAAAATAAACATCTCTAAAACTAAAATCAAAACAGAAAGAAACAAGAATCAGAGTTTCATCAACCTCTCTTGCCTGTAGTCTTGGGCTTTTATATTCTCTGTCGTTTCATGAAAGTAATTTATTCTCATACCCTTCTGGGAGAGCTTTGGGTCTGTCAGGCATTGTGCCATCTTCAGGACCAGGATTTCCTGTAATTATCTCCCAGTAATTCTTATCTTCTTCAACTTTGTGGGAGTCCAGATAATTGTGACAAATTACTTCAAATTCTCTTCCAAAATAAGACCTGCAAAGTCAAAAAGAGATTGGATAAGTAGGGAGAATTAACATATATACAAATTCAGCAAATCTTCATTATTTGTGAATTGTTCAAGGTTTTCTCATTTTTCTCTTGGTATACTCAGAAATATCCCCATGCACTTTCAAATGCCAGACCCTTACAAGAAACACAACAACCCACTTTGTTTCCTATTTAGGAATTTGAAATCCAAAATAAATGCTACCTTTCTATCCTCAGAGCTAAAAGGAGCCCCAGCAGAATAAGGCCCTGATACAACAACTTGATTTGTAAAAGCTGGTTAGGCCCTCATCCCCACTTCTCTCTGAGGAGAATTCTGGCTACTTAATAACTTCTTCAGCCTCAAACTTTCAGGCCTTTCACCCTCAAAAATCTTACACAAATCCTCAGTCAGATCTTGCTAAGAAGTTAATGGAAAACATTGGTATACTCCTTAGCAGGGCCTTACCAATATTAATTTAATGCATGTATATTAACTGAATTGAGGGATTAACTTCAGTTTGTTGAGACATTGATTCAGATGGATATAAGCATCTAGAGTTCTATGCAGTGTGGTTTTATTCAGTTCTCTTACACTTCTTAGTATAACGTTTTTTTTCCCTTCAAAAATAACCCAAACAACTGACAGTGTTCAAGATATTGAAAGAGAGAATCACCAAGAAACTAGAGAACACTAAAAGCATGATATGATAATGAAAAATGAAAAAGATCTGAACAGCTAAGACTGATCCAACTGTCTGCAGCAACACAGCAGCACACATTACAGACAAGAAGTAAAATAAGGGAAAGGAGAATGGCATTCTGCATTACTTTCCATTTCCTCAGTGCATTCCTAAAGCACCTCTCTTGCTCCTCACAGTAATTCTTGATGTTGTCACATTACTGTGCACACCCCTGCCAGTTGTAAGTTACTCTTACCACACACAGAAGGTCCTTGGAACAGCTAGGTTGCGATTGGTGTAGCAATGAGTAATAATAATTTTAGTTTCTGCCTGGAAAAAAAAGAACAAGGGAAGACAATTGACAAACATTTTTAAACCAATACTGTGAATAAAGACTGTCTTTAACAATTAGTTAATTTTGACTGTGTTTAATAGTGAGCTTATTTATGTAAATGAGCCTTAGTTCAAGGCTGGGAAGGAAAAATTCTATTTATGATACTCTGTACACCAGCACTTCAGGAAGCCTAGCAGTTATCTGGTACAGGAAAATACTGTATTTACAAAATGTTGAAAAACATTTGGAAAATCATCCACTTACTCAGATGCCTTGGGAATTTTATTAGACATTTAATGTACAGGACCTCTTATTTAATCACATCTCCAAATATTGGAAATGGAATTTACTGTCTCAAAAGGCCTGAAAAACAGGTAAGTAATGCAACTTCACAACATAATAATGTCAACCTTTGAAAATTTCTGATGAGAAAAACTGAACAAGTCAACCTCAAAATGAACAGTAGAAACAAATATTTGTATAAGTAGATTCCTAACTGAAGAGATTGTTCCTTCCCTCTCCCCCTTCCTAAATGTAGAGGTCAGAACTGGCATAAGGGAAATATGTGAATAAAATCGACAGCATTTTTTTCTCAGTAGTCCACCTGTTTCAATTAAATTTTTATAACACTTCCTACAGTTTTAATTTCTTACAGGAACTGGAAATCCTTCATGTTCAAGACGCAGTTGTGGATCCAAGGACTTAGCTTGCCAGAAAGTCAAATAGGAAAGCTCAGCTGTCAGAAATACTTTCTGAAGGCGAGATTTTTTAGCAAAATCTCTAAATGTTTTGTGGTCGCTTGCCAGATAAAACTGTAAATAAAAATATATATTAAGGAGAGTATTAGTGTAAAAGAAACAAGATATGTAATTTAGAAACATATTTTTGAACAAAAAAACTTTTCTCCTGGCTCCTGACAATCAGTCTTCCCAGTTAAACTATGCAGGCAAAACCCATAGGATAGATTGTATACTGTTGTTAAACTTATTAAGTAGTTATTCTATATGCAGATTTGTGAACAGTAATTCAAAATTGAATTTACATTCCAAACATTTTTATTTCACCAAAATGATTGTTGAGAAGGAAAACATTTTCAAAGTTGTGTTTTGAGTGCATATGTATGTGTAATGCCTTATTTGCTTTTAATTTGTAGAGAGAAAGAATGTTACCATTTAATAGAAATCTGCTTCCTCAGAATGATAGAACAGTGCATGACTTTATATTCCTACTATGGATTATCTTCATAAGAAAGATTATCTTCCTAAGATAAGAATCTTTTCATTTTGGAGTTTCACAGAATATTCTGCGTTGGAAGAGACCCATGAGGATCATCAAGTCCAACTCCTAGGCGAGTTGTTCAAAGTGAAAAAACCCTAAAATCTCCTTGAACAATTCTTTCATGGTTCACAATCTAATTGTGATTTCTTTTTCTTTCCTTTTTTAGATGTCCTTTATTCAGTCATTCTGACTAACAGCCCCCTTGGTCTGCACACCTGACCTCAGGCAAGTAGCATGAACTTTCTAATTAGGTATTACTTGATCTATACATGATTCTGAGCCTGTTCTGTAAAACTAAGATGTTGCATCAGTGTACAGCTCTTTTTATCTATTCTAAGCTACCATTGCCATTTGCAACTTTGTTGCCTTACCAGTTTGTCAGAAACCCCTCCTTTTGTCCCAAGAAGAAAGTTTTGGCCATATCTAAGTGGTTCGCCCACTGCACTTCCATCAACACTGTTTAAATTGCAAAAAGGGAAAAAAGTACATTCAAATCATCAGTTTTACTGTTGTTTAGGGCTTTTGTCTGTTTTGGTCTGCAGTTAGATGATGATTTGTGACAACATTTTGTATTGTTTACCTTTAAAAATAGGTAAAATATCTTAACCTAAGGCAGAGCCTTTGACTATTGAGCAGGACCCTGTTGTTCTGTTTCTTCTCCAACAAACAGTAGCAATTAAATATATATTTGAGAGAGAGAATATGCTGGGTTTTTTAAAACAGAACCATGTCCACTTCGTGGAAAGCAACAGCAGTATTTCTGCTTGCAGGAGAGTGAATATTAATACTAGTGATATTTGGACATGTTTTGTCTGTAACTGGAATAAAAACAGCTGCAGAATTTGCCAAATGATACAGTGAACTTGAGTCTGTCTTCACACCTGAGCTGATTTAGAGGTCCTTGGAATTAATCAGAGTAATATGCAGCATAGAATCAAGCTTAATGCATGACTCTTTCTTAAATAAATTAAATATGCTCATATTCCTTTGTATATTAGCAAACTTCGTTGCATATTTCTCAAAACAAGATACCTAAAGGTAACCTAATAATTGAAAACAACTCAGAATAAAGTAGCAGACCTTACAATACAGAAGGCATTTCGACCTATGGGGTCCACCCTCTTGACTGCACTAAGTCCACGTGAGATCTGCAGGGGTTCATCTGAGTACAGGGACACTTCTTCCATGTCAACAGCCAGAGTCACATCGCCACGCATTTCGGGGTCCCTCTCCTCTGAGGTCCCCTCCAAATTCGAGGATTTGCTGTCTGGGTTCATAAGCAACACGGTGTCTCCAAAGTGAACAAATCCATCAGAAGACACTGACAGGTCTACCTAAATTAGAATTTATATAGTGTTTTACAGAATTATCTGCAGCTAACGTCAGAAGTGTTTTTATTCTTAGTGCATGCAGAACAATAATAGGATCTATGCCACTCGGGGGGAGGGGGGGGCCGCTGGGGAGGTGGACACAACCCTTTTTAAAAATTACCTTCTTGAAAATATTCTCTTGAAGTCTGGCTAATCTCTGTACTAGAAGTTGTCCTTGCTCTCTCTTACGGATAAAATCCCTCAGGAGGTCCTGTTGGCGAAGGAGAAAGGAGCAGATATGCTATCCAGCACCCACAGTCTCGCGTTTAAAGTGGATTTAGAGAGCCGGGGGGCAGCCCGGAGCGGGGGAGGCGGCCCGGGGTGCCCGGGGATGGCGGTACCTGCTGCGCGTACTCCTCCTCCAGCCAGTTCCCGATGCGGACCCCGAGGCTGTAGGAAGCCATGGCCGGGCCGCGTCCCGCGTCGCCATAGCGACCGCGCCGCGCCGCGATTGGCTAGCCCGGGTGGGGAGAGCTGAGCCGCGATTGGCCAGCCCGGGGAGGGCGGGGCAGCGATTGGCCAGCCCAGGGAGGGCGGGGCCGCGATTGGCCAGCCCACAGCAGGGAGGGCGGGGCCTGAGCGGGGCCGTGAGGGGCTGGGAGGCTTGGAGTGCTTGAGGGGGCCAGCGGCGTTTACATCATCCCGTCCCACTGTGAATCCAGCACTGCCAGGGCCTCGCGAAACCGTGTCCCCAGGTGCACGCAGCTTTTAAATACCGCCGGGACTGGTGACTGCAGCGCTGCCCTGGGCAGTGATCGACAATCCTTTCGGTGGAGCATTTCCCAGGCTGAACTTCACCAGAGCAACCTGAGGCTGTTTGCTCTTGCTCTACCACTTAGCATTTCGGTCTCTTCTCCAGAGCAGCGAGAGCAGCTCAGGTCAGCCGAGTGCCCCTCCTCGGGCACTTTCCCACTCCACATTAGACAAAGCGGTGCATCCGTTTAACACAGCAGATGAGTTCACTCCATTATCACTGCGCTATTGGTGAACACTGTCAATCATAAAATAGTTTGTGTTGAAAGGGACCCTTAAAATCGTCTCGTTTCAGCCCTCCCCTGCCGTGGACAGGGGCACCTTCACCAGACCAGGTTGCACCAAGCCCTATCCAACCTGACCTTGAACGTTTCTGGGGATGGGGCAGCCACAACCTCCCTGTGCTACCTCTGCCGGTGTTTTACCACCCTCATTGTGAAAAACTTGATGTTTAGTGTGAGTGAATGTATCAGGTGAATGTTTTGATTGTAAATGTTTCGCTTTGTTATTATCTTGGTTTGAAATCTACATGGCAAGTTAAGCTAAGTGACTGTGCTGTGTGTTTATTTTCCAGATAGGCTTAGCCAGTGATCTTCAGAGAAGGTGTAGATCCTTGCACAACACAATTAATCCCTTTACAACTGCCACGGTTTTCTTACAAGCTTGCTATCGTAAGGTTTCAATGCAGGACAGCTTACCAAGATTAGAAGAAAATGGGTTTTTTTGAATGGACAGCTGGGCTATGTGTTGTTGTCAGGCAGTTTTCACAGTAATTCACGTGAAACTTCTCTCTTTTCTGTTTGTTTTTTTTAACGCAAAATTTATTACTCAAAAAGTTATTTAGCACATCCCAAACTTTTAAGGACCAAATGCTATCCATTTTCGTTCAAATAGCACCACTCAGTGTTCAGCTCTGGTAAGCGACGCTTCCCCGCGCCTAGCTCTGCTGTCAGCAATGCTGAAACTGCACAATTAAAATAAGGAAGAAACTTTGTTCATCTTGGCCGAATGTTAGAAGCCAAATGCCTTTTTCTTGTTTCAGAATTAAGCCACTTAAATCAATATTCAGTATTAAATCATTGTTATAAAATCATCTATTAGCTGTGTGTAATTAAGAGCAGGTACAGCACGTACCTGATATATAGAATTCACAGAAAGCTTCCATAGTTTTGTAGCCTTATGCACTGTCTTTTCTTAGTTGCTTACACATTCTGATGCAGAGAGAAGTATTTGTACTAAAATGTAACTGTGTACAGAAATATCTCCAAGCATCTCTTAGCAGGATTATGCTGAGTATCCTTGTCACCTGGAAGGATTTAATTTCTCATTACATAGTATTTCCTGTAAACAAACAAAAAGAGCTCCCTATAAAGATGTTTGAAAATTGAAAATCTTCCCTGCAGGAAAGGTTACAGGCCTATTCAACTCAGCTCAGCTTCCTTATGTGCAGATAAAATCTGTGTTTACTCCTAACAGTTGTTTGCTTTATTAAATGGTGTGAAGAAAAGCTGTGCTTGTGAAGGAATTGGTCTATATTTTGTGTGTCAAGTTATGCCAGAATACAAATTGACCAGAATTAAACGTTTATGTGATTTACTGAATACAATAATATTATGCTTTTTTTTTTTTTAAGTCATTGTTAAGTAAAATTATAGCCAGCTACTTTAAAAGACTGTTCTCCCACTGTCTGGAGTTGCAGATCTTTTACCCTTTTTATCTTCTCTTTTTTGTTTTTTTAATAAAAGATAACTAGATGGTTCAGAAGACCTAAAATCCCACACAGAGCTGTCAAAGCCATTAGTTTACATAAAAGGCTGGGTTGGTTAGACTTTTAATTGCCTTAAGTTTGTCATAAACGTGTGAGCTAGAACATGTTTTAAATACTTGAAATTATAAATGCATTGGTATATATCAGTAGTACAAATTATCATGTGTGGTCCAATGTGGCTAAAAGGACAAGGTCTGAATGGGTGTGAACATGAAAATCCAGGAAAAATGAATGTGATCTTACTTAGAGAAAGTGGCAGAGCAAAAAATACTAAAAATAAGTCATCAAATCAGATGCATGTTGGATGAGAATGTTTTTAATTCCTGCCTTTTCTGCCTTGAGAGTGTGTCTATGGATTTTTTTCCTTTTGAAAATTGTGAGTATGCCAAATTTGATTAGCAATACAAACTAAATAATAATGCACAGGAGTAAAATGTTCTGTGGGACAATTTGTCTCCTTTCATGTTATTATTTTACACTAGCATTATTCTGACACATTCTATGAATCAGTTTTCTTTGCTGTTATGAAGTTTATGGCTATTAAAGTGATTAATTTACTTGTTAATAATATAATTACAGTTTCTTATTCTAACCTATGCCCCAAACACTCCTCTGTTCACAGAACAAAAGGAATGAAGTAGTTTATGTGATATGATTTAAGGATTGTTGTTTTGCACTTCCGGGGATGCCTCCCATTTTGGCTGTGAATTCAGTGTGGAGTTTTCCTGTAATGCTTTTTGCTGGGAAGCAGTGAATGGTACATTATTGTTCATGGTACATTATTTTCTGAAACGTAGCAATCCATTAAACAGACTTTTCAGTCTGCCTTTTACAAGAAAGAGGAGCAGGATTCTTGTGGGCCGTGTTGGCAGTAAGTTGGCTGATACAGGTACCTGAGTGGAAATTTACCTATGTGGGATCTCGTTAAAGACATCCAGAATGGATATTATTGTTCATTTGGTGTTTTATAACCACAAGATTCTGCTGGAGAAGGAGGGAAGGGGAAGGGAATAATTTGCAATGTGTCTAAGACCACAAAATAGTTGCCAGTTAGTTTGGATTGAGTTATCCACATCTCTATGGTGTTTTCTACTGGTTTCTAATTTAGACTTGTACAGAGCATTCCCTTTAGAGAAATTGTATATTGAATATTTTCTCTTCAAATTGAGCTCTTCATCATGACTGACTGTGCCAGCTATTTGAAGATTTTCTCCTCTGCCTGGCTGAATTTCACTCAGCAGATGGGCTTGAAAAACCACTGAAGTTCTGTATCTCTCAGAAATATATTGTCATTCCAGAAACAGTAATTTATGAAAAGAATATAGAAATTTTAAAGTATGTCTCCAAGAAATAACACTGTATTTTTTCAGAGATCTGTATTAACTCTGAATAAGCTAAAATTCTTTCATCAGCAATAAATAGTTTAGTGTGAACAGAAACACCATTAACAAAGCTCCATTGCTTTTTAGATTTATCTCTTCACAGGACTGTGCATTAGGTATGTCTACTCTTAGGCAATTTAAAAATGCTTATTTTCCAAGCTATGGAGTATTTCTCCAAGGTCTCTGACCAGAACAATGAGACTGGCCACGTTATTATCTAAGAAAAAGTCTCAGCTGGCTTCTTTTAAGAACTGCTTGCTGGGGACCTACTTGAAGAGACTTGTGATGTTCCCCCACTTCCGAGGTATGGAGTGCATTGCTTGTGCAGAGTTCTGTCATCAGCACAGGCACTGACACAAAATCACTGTGGCTGAGGCGTGGTCCTACTTATAAGGGGTGGAAATCAGGTCACTGTCTCTCATGGTTACTGAACTGTTTAAACCTTAGTTTCCATGAGTACTAGTGCTTGAGATTTTGAATTTTTCTTTCTGTTAGCAATTTTTGTATGTGAAAAGCAATAGCATGATTATCTGTAGAGAAAAAAATAACCCTAAGCTCCATGACTTAAGCTGACTTTGACTGTGTGGGTTGTTCAGGCATGAAGTCCTGCCAATGTGAACATACTGCTCCTGAAACTGGAAGGCAACATTTCTGCATGACCTCTTGTGACCCAGATCATTCTGTTTGTTCCCACTTTAGGGCTATCTATAGATAGTGCTCAGGGTTGTCTTCACTTCCCTTTTTAGCTTTGTCTGCAGCATGATTCCTCTCCTTTATTGTGAATTGCCTGTTGGATTAATCATTGCCTTGTGATGTCACTTCACACAAGTGATGTCACTTTCCTCTTTTTGGATTTTACTTCCCTGTGAGGATGGTGTTAAAAAAGAGATAAGTCTGTTCCCTTCATTTTCCATGGTGCAAATATATGCTCCAGTCTTGAAGCAAGACAAATAAGCCAAATAGCACTGGAGATATGGGCCAGTCTATCTTCAAACCTTTCCTAAATTTGTTTACTGGAAACTGTCCAACTGGCCCCCATTAGAAGCTTATTTGTGGTAGTTAAGGTTTAGAGATAAGGAAATTAAAGAGATCAGAATACTTTGGTTCACATGAATCTGTGTTACATAAAATGAACTGTCTAGAAACAGGAACAGAACTGATTTATGTATTTATACCGCAAAACATGAATCAGTTGAATATTTCTGGCAAAGCAAAAAGGAACGTGATGAGACTCTTTTGTCCTAAGGGGGAAAGAACATGTGTATTGTAATTGTTTTTAACATTTTCTGCCACTATTCTGCTATTTATGGTTTTGAATTGGCTGACCGTACTCTGGCAGTGTATTTATGTCAGACATCACGGCCTACAGAAAATATGTCATATGTCTGAAGACCTTGGAAACTGTTCTAATTTGAGGCTCAGAACATTTTGGCATTTCTATGTAACAATGGGCTTGTAAATTAGCACTGCTTAGTTGGTGGCTTTTCTTTGAGCTGTGGGAGAGAAATTGTGTTGAGGATGCAACAAATGGATGGAGCACAAATAATGCAATAAATAAGAAAATTGCTAAAATGGTCATTGCAATGTACAATATACAAAGTTTATTTGCTAGTCCAAACTGAAAAGCTAGACTATTCATTCCATGAACACCTGTTCTGCAGAGAAATAACTTTCTTGCTGAAATAACTTTTAAGTATTAGAAAGAGTCCTCCTATATGTACTCTTCAGTGAACTGGAGTGATACAGAACAGGCCATTTTTAATCTGAGTTTTAACTGAAGCCTCCTGAAAACGAACAAGTAAAATGGACTAGTGTAAAAGCAAGGGCTGAGCTCTTTACAAAAGAGGCAGAGTAGCTGGTCTGTCTGCAGGAACAGCATTTTGTGCTGCCCCTCTGGGGTCTCCTATGATCACACAGAGCACTGGGGGATCTGTGCTCCTCTCTTAGTCAGGGGAGCTCCTGGAAGCAGCTCAGAATTGCGCTGACATTTCATAGGTAAAGGGAACTCTTGGTTAAAGTTCAGAATAAATTGTGTTTAAAATGTGTTATTTATGTTCAATGAGCTAATAAAAGAGCAGCTTTCCTTTCTCCCTGATTCTAGCAGCAGAAAGCATTTTCAATAATATATCAGAACTAATTATAAGATCACCAGACCATAAGCATTGCCATTATTTAAACTTGTGAGAATCCATCTTGGAGGGAGGAAGCAGACACACAAAAGAATGCATAGAGTCATCATAATCCATATGATTTGTTCATATCTTACTCCCTAAGAATGTTTATTTCGTCTTGATATGAGTTACTGAGGAGCAAGGAATTTCAAATAAATGTCAATGTTATTTAGCTTTTTAACTAGGGCTTTTACATGGAAAGAGAAACTCCAAATACAACATTTGAGCAATCTTAAGCAGTAGTGGCTACGGCAAACAAGAAATTAGAGAAAAAATTAGAGCTATAAAAACTAATGAGTTATATTCAATAAGAGAAAAGCTGATAGATTTTCTTCTTGTTGCAGGGTACACCACTGATGTAAGTGGACTGATATTTGCATAAGATGATTATCAAAGAGGAAATGCATTTGCATTTATATCTCCAATTTGTGTAGTCTTTTGGCATCAAAACCTGTTCTCTCTCTTAAAAAATTCATGTGGTGATGGAGTTCTCCGTGGAGAACAATCACTAAATCCACAAAGGACTTTTTAATCTCTGTTGATCCTGGCAGCAGTCTTTGGCAAAACTTAAAGCAACAATGGTGTCTTACAGAAAACTTGCTTGATTTCCCATGATGTAACAGGTATGTAAATGATTCAGTAGAGTCAACTTTGAGATAAAAAATTCTAAATGGAGATGGTCATGCAGGGATGCAAGTTCCAAGGCTTGAGAGTACAAATGTGTAATTAGTGCAACAATGAAGACTTTTATGTAAAAAAAAAAAAAGTTAGTGAAAGTATTAGTGAAAATGCGAAATAAGAAACATCAGGAAACTGGTTACATTAGCAAAGAAGTTTCATGTGAAAATTTAGGCCACCTGCATTTCATATGGGTGCAGGAAAACAGAATAAATTCAGAGAGGAGAAAGGTGAATTAACCTTGGGAGACCAAGGAGCTAGATCCGAACACTAGCTGTAAGGAGAGAGAAAAGTTTACCTCTTAGTGGCTGGATGGAGGAATAAGTGGCATTCTCCTGATTCTTTCAGACCCGGAGCATGAAGAACAAATCAAAGCTGACCATCGGGTTGTGGTTGGTAAGGAATGCAATAGTGACATCATGGCAGAGAAGGAATCATAAAATCAGAATATCCTGAGTTGGAAGGGTTCCACTGGGATCATTGAGTTCAGCTCCTGGCCCTGCACAGGACGACTCCAAAATCATACCATGTGCCCCAGGGCTTCTTGAGCTGTGTCAGGCTTGGTGCTGTGACCAGTTCCCTGGGTAGGCTGTTCCAGTGCCCAACCACCTTTTCCTTATATTCAACTTAAGCCTCCCCTGACTCAGCCTCATGCTGCTCTCTCAGGTCTTGTCACTGTCACCAGAGAGAAGAGAGCAGTGTCTGCCCCTCCTCTGCCCTTTGTGAGGAAGCTGTAGACACCTGCATTCTAAAGGAAGCTCGAGAATGAGCATAATTTTTTTCCTTTCTCCTGCTCTCTTGTCTTTCTTGGTTCTGCACCTCTCAAATTTACTTTTGCTACCTCTCAAGTAGTTTTCTTCATTCATTTTGGGGTTTTCTTTTCCCAATCCTCTAGTTCACAGAATCTATCAGTGCTGCTTGGTCCTTTGGGAATACATAGGCACTTCTGATGAGACTCTACTGTTATAGGTATTTTTGCTGATATGAATTTCTGTAGGTTCTTTCCGAGTATCATTGATATTATGTGTTATTTTATCCATTATTTTTGTAACCACCTTTCTCTTTTCTTCTCTTGTGTTTGTTAAATCCTGAGTAAAATGTCCACCACAAAATAATTGAAGAGCAGCACCTTTATCTGTTCTGAAAGTTATATAGAGAATCCTATGGCTTCTTACATATTTTTTATAACTGTATCTTATTTGGGAGGGCTTTTATAACACTATCTCTGTAGCAAGCATCTTCTATTGGTTCCATCTTCCATATTATGGAGTATGAAAGAGACTAAAAGCAAAAATGATTTGTGGAAATTAGATGTGGCCTTTCCCAAGTTGCAGGTACACAGCATGGTTTTGTGAAGTTTGGCCAGTTTTATTCATAACAAGATTATATGCTTTCCTACTTTCAGTAAAAGTCTTTCTATTATACAGTCTGCATTGACTTATAATAATGATTTTTAAATCTGTTTTTCCTCCTCAGAAATCTGTGTGAAGTCTTGCCAAGGGATGAAAAAAAAAAAAAGGGAGGAAGAAAACAAACTGACTAAACATGTATCTGACAGAAAAAAAAGGTTGCAACTGAGAATGGCTGATTCTTCTCTCTGTGTATTCCTAGGAAATGCCAGACCAAGTGCTGCAAAACAAATTGTTAGAAATAGCCTTGGCTATTGCAAACTCGTAGCCTGAGCTGATAAAAGTATTGAGCTTCAGTCTGTAAAATCATGAGGGATGATTCTGTTCCCTACAGCAGGAAAATATGCTGGAAACCTGGCAATATCTGGTGCTTCTTAATTTTTCTTGTATGGCATCTTTTGTGCTGTTATGAATTCTGCACGATTCTAGTTAAATTTGGAAAGCTGGAGGACAGCTTTGCTGCTTTAATAACTTTTGCTGCTCCTGTAAGAGGTTTATATTTGCATGCCAATTTAGCATGCTTGATTTTTACTAAGGTTCACTGTTCTCATTGTTTCAAATATCCTGGAATGAACTCATTTAATTTATTCCTTTGTTAGCCTATGTCCAGCTGGTGAACTGCTAATCCTAGCAAAGGTTATCAAATGTAACAAAAATTCAACTAGATTTTTTTTCAGGAAATACTAAAGGAGAGATTTGACAATGATATCCTTCTCACTGTAATGGCAGACAAATGCAATTATAATCTGCTTATAGTGCATAGCTGTTTACTTCAAAGAACTGAAATTAGAAAATATCATCCTTACAGTTATTTCTGTGGTCCAGAATGCATCTCTACCAAACTCCAATGAGTGTTCTCTTAGCTTTCCTCCAGGAGAGGATGAAAGCTAAGAGACCTGTCCTATGAGGAAAGGCTGAGAGAATTGGGTTTGTTCAGCCTGGAAAAGAGAAGCCTTTCAGGGTCCCCTTCCAAACCAAACCATTCTGTGATTCTGTGATTTTGATGTTTTCAAACTGAGGTTGGGCAGCATAAAGGACCAATTCTCGGTTGTCATCTGTCCATTATAATGTCAGCTCTTAGAGCTGTAAAAACTTCCAGCTCATGCTTCAGAGTTCCTCACATCTTAGACAAAACCAGGGTGATGGGTACACAGGACAGCACGTGATATCCCTGGGAGACTTCTGAAAATATTCACTTTACTGATTTTTGTTGGCAATTATTACAATGATTGTTGAGACAGACCGGTAAAATTTTCTCCTTTTTTTGCCAGGTGTAATAAATTAACTTCTTCTGTGTTACCATTTTCAACACTAGTATTACTGACAGGCTTGCAAAGAGAAATGAACTTCTGAGGAAAAAAAAAGATTTTAAGGACAGTTTTCTTCAAGTAGAATTCATAATCAGTGAATGATTTAAGATGGGCATTTCAGTGCAGTATGGATATGTGATATCCAGAGTGGTCCAGATATTTTCTATTTAACTGGAGTAAGATTTCTTATATGCTTTATGACCAGTTATTAGTGCAAAAAGGAAAACGGCAATTCAAAGCAATGAAATTAAAAACATCCTTATGGTAGATCTTGTTGTCCAGACTCTTATCTGCAGTGTTTTCGTGCTTGTCATGAGAAGCAGCTTGTTGGTAGCAGATGGAGTCTTTTGGTGGCCTTACCATTCTTTTCAGCAGCAAGTTATTCTCATGTATTTCTGTGTTGTCCTAATCCTCAGGCTTTGCCACAGTAGTATCCTGAATAATGTATTTGTATATTTTTTTTTAAAAAAAGTACTGGGGTGCAGTTTTTACCTCAGCTGTCTGGGCAGCACAATGATCCAGAGTCAGAGCAGGCACTGGAGGTGATGTTGTGTAGACATGAATGGTAAAGACAGGAAGTTTGAAGGAGGAAGTTTAAACCTGTAAATGAGATTCAAGGAGGGAATGAAACATGATGAGTGTCAGGCAAAGCAAATGATAATTCCAGCAGCTTTGTGGATACAATGGAAAACAAGGCTGGAACTTCAGGAAGGAAGAGGAGGCAGTGAGACAGAATGATTTTTCTCAATGTGATGAAGAGCAAATAATGCCTCGGTGCTTTTTTGGTTTTAGCGGTAGATATGCCAAAGTACTCTGACCCCTGGAAATTGATTTGTTCTGCTCGTTACACTGATTATTTCTAGAAATTTGCTGAATGTAGGAACAGGAAAATGTTTTTCAGTGGCAGTCAGTCCTACAAATAAGTGTTATGGCACCACAGTGTAATTAATGCCAAATGTGTCATCATGCCTTAGTGTGAAAGGAATTTAGGATGGATGCCTGTTTTCTTAGTGAATAAAATACCGTTTCACCCAAATTAGAATCCTTTTTTACTGAGGACAGTGGTTAAATTGTACTAGCTATACCTCTCTCTTCAATATTACTGCAGTCTGCACCAGTGACTGATCCTTTGGCTGATGTAAAACTGTGTGTGTGGGAGACATTTAATCTGGGGGCAGGACTAAATCTAGTCTGAAGAGAAACCCTAGAAAAGTACATTGTGTAAGCACAAAGGCTTGAGAATAAATTGTTCTGATGTACTGATACATTGCTATTGTGTCCAAATTACTAATGCAGGCCTAACATATGTTGACCAACTGACAATTATTCAAACCTATTTTTATCTTTTATTCTGAGAATTACTCCAAACCAGTGCTTTAATACTTTCTAGTAGAAAAGAAACAGCTACTTTTGTTTTTGCAAATTGGATTTATTCTTTAGCAGAAATTCTCCAGTAGAAAGATTTCTGAATCCTCACCCAACCGTAGATTCAGGGAAGGACATACCAAACCTGCCCTAAAATCCTGGACTGAACTGTTTTGTAACCTTACAGCTGGAAACATTTACCCTGCAAATACACAATGGAACTGTGTCATCCTTGAGATTCCCATACACATCACTCATTCCCCTACTCATCCTTTTCCCTCACATTTTACGCTATAAAGGTGATTCATTTACACAGAACAAACACCACTCGGCAGAAATCAATGCCTGCACAGAAGCTATTTTTAATGCTGTTTAGAATAGCACACGCTTTTTCCTGAAATGTGTTCAAAGATCATCATTCATATGACAAAATTGTGTGTTTGCTCATGTAATTTCTGTTGGATACTTTGGATTTCAGAGAAAACAGGAGCTGCTTGAGAGCAAAGAATCACTAAAATTATAAACATGCTACCATTTGAACTCTTGAAAATGCCCATAAAAACTGACACGTCAGTAGTGGATTAACATTAAAAACTCTGGCACACAACAGGAAGCGTGGCTTAAATCTGGGGAGAACAATAGGCAGTAAGAGCCTTTGTATCTGGGAAGGATTTCCTTGTTTTATATTTGCTTGTAAACATGGCATGAATTCTGCTGAAACATGTGAGGCAGTTTTAGTCATTTACATGTCTGAGAACTTTCCCTGGTGACAAAAATAGCAGGGATTTTATTTTTAAAACTTAAATAAAATGCTACCTAATCTGATTGCAGGGGGCACAGAAGCTTCTATTTCTACCTGCTGCATTCAGAGCTGTTAAACTGTAATAGTCCCAGTCAGATGTGTAACAATGCTTCTTGTTTTCAAAGCCAAATGAATCATACAGAGATGCCACACCAACCAGGTCCTATTCTTTCTTACTTCTAATGAAAATTAATGATTATTTTAAACCTCATTTCCAAATCTGGGTGTGTAATCTGTCCTGAGCAACGTTCTGATTGTTAAATCTTAATTCCCTCATTTTATGCTTGCTGTATTTGTAAAAAGAAAACTGAATTGATGTGCTAAATTTTTCAGAATGATGTTTTGTTACCCAGTGGCATAAGCACTTCTAGCCTTTTAAACCCACTTTGTGCTTCTAAATTAGTTTCAAGAAAGTGATTTACTTAGTAATGATTGAAGACATTTAATAATGCAGAATTTCTATGAATTTTTCTAGCTTGGATCCTACCACTTCATATAGCAAGATATTATATAATATGAAGAAATAATGCTTTGCAACAAGTGCTTGAAGTGAATTAATGTTCTGAATTTCAAGGCCAGTGATAACTTTTTGTGCCAAGACGTCTGTTGTTGCTTGGCCCTGCTGGTCTCTGCAGGCCAGAAAGTGGCTTTAAAAAACCAGAGAGGTAAGAAACCAAAGTGTTGCTTAATGACATACACATGGTGACTGAAGACATGGTGCTACTGGGAAATTAATCAATTTCTTTAGTCCTCTCACAATTAGGTTTACAGCCTTTAGGGAAGAGCTGTTGTTAGGAAGATAGAGGAAAAGTGTTTGGGGGGAGAAGGGGGAGGAGGGTGGCAGGGAGGGCCAGCCTTGAAACTCTTACCAAAATATGGACAAATGAAAACCACTCATTAATATGTCAACTGAACTAGTATCTAAATCTAAACGCCAACCAGGTCTCTCTCTGCAGTCTAAATACTCATTTTACTGTATTTTTTTTCTACAAATAAGAACTGGAGGCCATGGAGGCAACTTCCAGACAGGCATTCTCATGCCACTGTTTCCTAGGGAGTGCTAGTTTGCCTAACAGAGCCCTAAAGGTCAAAAAAAAGTCTGCTTCCATGTTATTCTTTCACATGGGAGTTTAAAAGCTCAGAAAAAAAATCACATCAAATGCCAAAATTATGCACCTAAAGCTGGATATAAAATGATGAGAGAAGTGGTGGATCTTTTACACAGATTCCTCTTCACACAGACCAGTTTCAAAGGATTTGTGCAAGCCAAGGAAAGACTGATTAGCTCAGGATGCAACACAGAGCAGCGTGATTTGCCTTGTTCCAGCAGCCCAGGGTCAGCAGCCTTGCAAGCTTGCCAGACAGTATTTTCTTTTCCCAAATTAGAAGCTGTGTGTGCCAATAGTAGGTTTCCTGGTTGATTCTGAACTGTAAATTGAGGGAGAGCCAGGTGCCCTGGCCTCATCCAGAGTCAGGATAGAGCTAACCAGCGAGTCCAGAGGATCTCACTGCTGGGAAATTCAGCAGGAGCTCTGAGCCCCTGGTTGCCACACAAGGGGTACTTTGGCCAGTCATCGGTGACAGTACCCCAGAAAGCAACTGTTCTATTGCAGCACCCTGGTATAAGGAGAAAGCTATGATTTTCAAAAATCTAGCAGATTTAAATAAAATGGAAAAACAAACCATCACTATGGGGATGCACTATAATTGCACTAAGTGCAATATCAAGATAGGAAAACATATGCCATAGTTAAAAGCATTTTCTCACTTTGAGACCTTATTTCAATTATGAAAAAAGCAGCAAATTGATTCTGACACTCTTCTACCATTGGATAGAAACGCCAGTAAAGTTTCTTTTTCAGTTCTTCATAGCCTTTCAGTGCTCCTGTGGCAGATGTTCCTCAGCCCAATCGCTGTCAAACACTCGCTGGTTTTGTGCGTGCATAAAGTGATGGCTGACAGCACTGGGGGTATGGAGTGAGTGTTCCATGTTGCACTGGTGCAGGCTGCTGCTAATATTAGAACAGAATGAAAGCTCACTTCCTGGAGGCACCAGCAAGCTTTATTTGCAAATTTTTTTCAGTTGCATCAGACATGTGGAATAAATTATCATAAACTGCTTGTGATTAAATGCAAAGTACCAGGAGGATTTGCAATAGTTAATCCCTTTATTTCTGGAGTCTGTGAAGAGCAAATTAAGCTGAAGACTGGTACATAACTGGTTTTCATTAAACTAATGCTCTTATATCATAGTATTGTTTGGTTTAATTATGGAACATAATTTTAGAAATTACAAGCTTTAGAAATAAGGCAGTCAGCAATGTATACTAGTCTGTAACTGATGTTATTCTGCACAAACCACAAGTTTATACTGTGATACTTCTAAAGTGACTTCAGAGGTACTAAAACTTGCTCCAACATTTCATAATAATCTAGATCTTACATTGTATCAATATATTACATGGCTATGGCCAAAAGCAGATTCCCTCCTAAATTCTGCTGAAAGATAATCCTCTATTTCCATATATTTTAATTTCAACAAAGTTTTGGGAGACAGTTTTGCTTTCCATTTAACTAAAATAGATGAGATTCTGACATATGAAAGGATTTACCTCAGCAAATCTGACTCCACGTTAAAAAAAACAAAACACGTTAAAAAATTAAATCAAATTTTGTTAGCATGCAGAAGGAATTAACCTCTGGTCTGGCAAAGTGTGTGAATAAAAAAGAAAGCAAGCAGAGAATAGTAAATGCACTTGGTTTATCATTCAGTTCCTTCTCTCTTTCTCCTTCTTTTTCCTTTATATATATCTACCAAAGGAGCAGCCCCAACTGATGTTTGTGATGTAAATGCAGCCATGTCTGGAGCTCTGGACAAGAGGTGCTATGAAGAAGGAGTTCTCTTCCTCCAGTGGCAGAACAGGGAGCTCTGGATTGCTGGTGAGTTCTCTGGGTGCAGAGAGCAGCATAATCCTGTTGGCTGAGCACGTTTTTTGCCCAGAGTCCCTGCAAAGATGCCAGGTTAAGTGGATTATCTGCGTGGCTCCAGGTGTTGAGGTAAACCTCTAAGCCTGGGGTTTCGTGAGGCAAGGTGAGCTGATCTAGTAGTTTGCCACTGCTAGAAGGATAATCTTGTTCCTTTTCTCCCAGCTATCACACTCAGCACTTTCTGTGTGTTATCTAGCCCTTGAGAGACACTTTAACCTGTTCACTCTGCAGGAAAAGGGCAGGATTTTCTTGATTTAATAAACTGTATTGATTCATGAAAATAGGTGATTAGTGCCGTGGCTTGGGCAAGTAGCAAGGGTGGGACCATAACAAAGAAGGAAGGAATGGCATAAAAGAGAATGGAAACAGAATCTTACCCTTTTTTTGGTTTTTTTTTTTGTTTTTCTCAGAGTCTCGTAAAACTACACCATGAGATACAGCCCTGATTTATCTGAGAAGGTAAATAGAAGCGTTTATTTAGGTAACTAGAAAATACTTGTTAGGTAACTAGAAAATACTTTGTTAAAGACAAAGCATTTAACAATGGAATTGTTAAATGGAAGAGCATGGAGAGATGTTTGTGTTGGTATGTGTGCTTCTTTTTTGCCCTATTTATAGCAAACATTCTTCTAAAATACTTGCTGAGTTAATTAGGCAAGGACTTTTCTTCAACTAAATGGCATTTTTGTGTGTCACATGATACCTTTGAAACACTGACTTCTGCACTGAAGGATCAGAAGGCTGGAATAGAAAAAGAGGAGAGACTGTGTGCACACATCCTTCTTGACAAGGGAAAGCAAAGGCATCTCTGAATTAGGGTCTGATTGGTCTGATTTCCTTGTGCATGTCTTCTTTTTCCATCTGGAAATTTCTTTGTTGGAGGAATTTGAGCTGTTTCTACGTTTGACCAGGATTTATGGATGTTCATAGCTTAGGCAGAGACACTGTGCAGTTTGGAGATTCCAGATATATTCATGTTTCATTTTCAGAACAGACACAGAGTGCATTTGCAGTAAGTTAGATGTTTTTTGGGCAGTAGCAGAGAAGCCTCCTGTGGATCTAGTATGAGCAGTCTCGATAATTCCAACATGAACCAGAAGCACTGAAGTGTTTTATAATAAGCATGTAGTTTTCACTGTCTGTGAAATCTTGCAAAGTATGGCAGCCAAGCCCTGCTGTAAGGAATTGTGGGGCTGTAACATGCAGGAATAGGAAAGAATGGAAGCAAAAGTGTAATATCAGTGTGTGCAGTGATCCTGGCCAAAACACAAAACATGCCGCCTTTTGTAAATAGAACTTGCCAGGGCTATACTGAAGGCTGTGAACATCAATTCAAAGAGTGCAACTTTTCCTGGAGGGTAGGATTTTTTTTTTCTGATTTTCTACAAATTTTGCCCAATTGGATGTCCTCTCTGATCCGCAGGTAGACTGCGTTCTCAAGCACTGACATGCAGTTCCGTGAGTTTAAACCCTGGGGAACAATATTCCTTAAAGTTTTGGCTGCAGGGTTTCTGTTCCAAGGCACTTCAAACATCCTTCCCCCCAGGACCCACCCTGATTTACTGTTGGAGGTGGTACACAATCAGTAGCAGCCTCCTTCAGTCAGATGGGTGTGCTAATAAGCTAAACACAACAGGCAAAGGAAATACTATTCAGAAGTCTTGAGGTCCCAAGGGCTATGACTCAGATTTGGGACAGGGTGCGAGGAATTGCTTTATTTGGTATCTGCTGCCTTCTCCAGCGCCATGTCATTGTTAAAAGTGAAAGCCTCACGCACCCAACTCTTTTCTCCTTGTTTATAAGGGGGAGGTATGTGGATCATACTGCTGTTAAACAAACAGAGGCATACAAGGTTTTCCATGTTCTAGGTGTAATTTGGCTAAGGCTGAGGAATCCAGAGTTAAGACTGCTGTTGCAGACATAATTAACTCCAGCATCATTACGTGTAATGCAGCTATGCATCTCCATGTGGCCATGCACTGCCTACCCAGTTCCATGTCACAGGCTCAGGATACTTGTTCAAGTGGGTCTGATTTAGCGTGGGGCTATATAAATACCTCACAACATCTGAAATATTTCTAAGAACGTGGTGTTTGCAAGATAAGAAAGTACAAGTGGGTGCCCTAACTGCAACTGTAGCAGCAATTACCAGTGTAATGTGGCATGAGAGGAATAATCATAGTAAATTATAATTATAATCCTCTGACCTGGCATTGATTTACGGAAGTGTTGTGGCTGTATCTTCTGAACGCTTGACAGTGAATTCTGAGCATTCTAAAACCATTCCTTCAGTCAGATACTACATGCTTTAAGTTTTAGGTTATTTAAAAAACTTCTTTATGTGATTCAGCTTTGGGTCAATTTTATAATGAAGGAGACAAGAGCTCATTAACAAAAAACTGATGCTTTTATACTCTGTGGTTTTGCAGCTAGTGGCTGTTTTTTGAGATAAATCACTTATATGAATGCACTAATATCCACTATTGAGCCTGCAACCCACAGCAATTTTGGTACTAAATAAATTTTAGCTTTCTTCTGACTGCAGTCAGGACTGAGGTTTGCTCATGTCAGCAGCCATGTGTGTTGCTGTACTGCTGGTAATTGTGAGGAGTTATTGAACAAACTCAAGGCAGGGACTGTGCATTCAGTTTCTTATATTGCTGTCATGTCCTGATGGGCAAAATGGAATACAGGGAATGGAATGCTGCATTTAAACCAAGTCTGACAGCAAGGATTAACTGGGACAAGCACTGGTTTGAACTTGACTGTGAATGTTTCTGAAATATCCAAGTAGGAAAGGGTAAATATTGAATGTGAGGGACATCCTGATCCTTTTATGTGAGCTCACTATTTAGTAGGGAGAGGGAGAAGTTACTTTCCCACTTTATGAATGCCTAAGGATCTGAGCATGCTCTGTCAAGCAGGATACAGAGCAGACTGCAGCTCTGTTCTGTGTCTGTTAAGGAAATGAGCCCCACCTCTGCTAAAATGGGCAAAACATCCTTGGTAAACAGAGCATTGGGCAGAGCTTACACAATTAGCAATTACTCCATGAAACCCAGGCTGGCCAGTGCCCAACTTCAACTGAACTTTTATCCTCCTACAACATTTTGTTTAGAAACTATTTTTAAACAATAATACTCTCTAGCAACACCCATCCTAGAGGACATCAACTGCTCTGTCATCTCAACTCCTGCTTAAATTGGGAACAGCAGATGCCACCTCTAGCAGAAATGATGAAAAGTCAGTGACCAGTACTTCATGTCTTATACATCCTCATTAATCAAAAGGAAACAAATTACTTCCACAATGCTGTATTGTTACACTCGGTCCTGCACAAAGGCTTCTTTAGAGTCATTGTGACAGTGTGTTCTCCATGATGGAAAGTGAATCTCTTGGAAAGCTGTCAGTCAGGGAACTGGCTGCAGCCCCGAAATCATCTCTGCCCTCGGTTTGGATTCAAACTGTGTGCCAGACACAAAGAGGATTTTGCTGATTCCAGTTTATGCAAGCAAGATTATGCCTTAGTTACCTTTCAACAATCAATGTCATTTGACAAAAAATTTGAATCTTTAGTCCTCTGCTACTTCCAATAATGTCTTAGAGCACCTCCTGGAAAGTGTTGGCAAAATAACCACTGCTCTGCGACAGTTTTTGACTTCAAATATATGGGTACTTGCACAGAATTACTTGAAACAGTATGAACCACTGATGTTTTCCCAAATGAAGTATCTCCTTCCTTTCCTACCAGCATATTCAGCTCTCCACAGCCTACAGCTTCTCAGCCCTATTAACTGGCTGGTTACACTCTAAGCATAGTTACATTGCAGCCATGGTCTCTTTTTGAAAATAGAATTGTAAGCCGCACACGCAAAGAGGAAGTGATGTAGAGAAAATAGGAGGACAGAATTTGCTTTTGTTTCATAATCCAATTGCTTTGGATACACTGAATCAATGGGGCTATTCCAGCTCTGAGAATAAGGCCTGCTCATGTGACTACGTGCTTGGAATCCCAAACTCTGCCAATTCATGCTGGCATAACTAAAGAGATTCCTGCTTCCAGCTCTCTGCCTGTTCTCCTGGATGCTGTCAGGCCAGTGCGAGGGGTGGCAGCTGGGCAGCTGGGCACCTTCTTGCTCTGAGACACCCAGTCTGGGGTAGCAGAACAAGCAGCCATAAAATTCAGTTTTTCTGTGCTGTGAGCAGCATTTGCTGAAGGCTCTAATTCACAGTCCTTCATGGATTTTGACTTCAGCAGCTGAAAAGGTCGCTATCCTGCTAGCACTCATAACTCCAGCAAAAAACTGTAATCGGAGCCTCCAAACTAATCACAGGGGGTTAAACCCTGTTCTTCAGAGCTGTCACCAGTATGGATCTGTCAAAATCATGGCTTGCATCCAAGGTCAGTGGAGTCAGCTAGCCAATGTGTATTTATATGCATGTACACACATGCTTTTAAATACACTTCTGCCTGTTAACTACGATCTCCTGGTGAGCGTTTGATTCCTCTATGGTTCTAAAATGAAGCTGGTTTTGTCAGCAGTTTGTCAAATCATTTACTGTGAGTTTTTCCCACCAAGAAGAGTAGTAGCAGAGCAGCACTGTGGGAAAAGTGATTTATTGCACACATGTTATAAGGGAAGTTGCTCTGAAGAATATTTATATTTATGATTTAAATGAGATCGTCTGGGGATTTTTCTCAAGAAAGGACTAAGAAAAATTTAAATGGATGCAGCTCTGTGTTGGTGTGAGCAGTGGCCATGATTTTTTGTGGGAATGTATGAAAAAACCCTCAAAACTCTTACTCTGATTTTGAAAAATAATTTAAGAGTTATTTTGGGAGTATAGCCTCCAAATTCTTACCCTTTGGGTGTAAAGCAGGCAAATGTCTGGATTTTCGGAATAAAAAATGCTGCCAGTAGATAAATGTTTGGAATTATTTTGACTGCAGCCAGCAAATATATCTCATCACTATGGTTGCAAAAACAAACACCCACCAAAGAACTGTATCTGACACAGGGAAAATAATTAGGGGAAATGGAACAATTTGCAGCTTGTATTAAATTCTTTGCATTCTCTCACACAAATCAGTAGCTAGAGGGGTGAACTGTGACCTTGATGTGAATATTCTGTTTGAGTTCTTGCCATTCTGATAGTAGCAAATAGGGCAAACACTACTTAAAAATAGAAAGGAACTTGAGATGTACCCTCCTACTCTGAACCATTTTCCATCCCATGTTTTTGATAATCGGTGTGAATTCAAGAGCATAGTTTTGCTTTTGAGTCCTAATTGAAAACAATTTGGTTTTTTTACCTCTGGTTTGGATGTAGTTAAAGACAACGGAACTTACCAGAAGTGCCTTACTGTTAGGAGTTCTGCTAGCTCAAGTTCAATGGGATTAATCCATAGTTAACCAAGCAATGCAGTTCTGTACCACTAATAAATACAATTTCCTATAAAATATATTAATATGTTTTAAACTCCAAGTATTTAAATTTAAAAAAAAAACAACAATAAAAGGAAGAAAACAAAGGATTATATATGCATGGTTAGATAGCCATAAAGAAATATAAAATTCATCAGAGGTTTTGGTACTTGGGGAACAGCTCACATCGGAATGGCTGATGCCCCTCCACATTGATGTGTTGTGCAGCTGCTAAACCATCAGCATTTAGAACCAGCCTGAACATGAAATTTATGCTATGTTTTTATGAGCAGGGTTGGTTGTAAGTAGCCATGAAGCATTTTCTCTTCCAGGACCTAAGGTGACACTTCTTAGTAGGGCACTCTTGGAGAGAGGAGGAGCCAGAGGAAGACACTCTGCAGCTATCCCAGAATAAGGTACCAGTTCTCAGCAATCCAAGGCCTAAGATGTAGATGATACCCCTTCCCCTAACAAACAGCCAAACAAATAAACCAGCCACAAAACCCATCCCTGGGGATCAGAACCTTAGTCCCACAATGTCCTATCTATAGTTTTCTGATAAGACTGAACTTGGAGGATCATTGCTCACTTTGCTGTGAGTGATTCTATCAAGACAAGCTATGCTAGCAGTTCTAATGATTAGGGTTTGGATTAGCCTTAGGATTTGGCTTAGGATTAGTGTTAGGCTCTAGGGAATCAAATATCCTACAGGTTCAGGAACACTGGGGCTGGAAAAGGCATGCCAAGTTGATCCTGGCAGGGCGTCAACATTGCTGCTCCTACATCTTTCTAATCTGAACCAGCCATGGCATTTGGTTTGAATTTGGGATGGGGCTAAGTTTAGGATGAGAGTTAGACTTAAGCTTCAGGTTTAGAGAATCAAAACTCCTACAGGTCCAGGAACTTTGGGGCTGGGAAATGCATGCCAAAATGATCCTAGCAAGGTCCCAACATTGCTGATCCTACATCTTTCTTATCTGGACCACTCATGGTCTTGGGTCAGGGCTAGGGTTAGGGTACTGTTTACAGCTTATTCATGGAAGTGGTCAGGGTTGTGGTTATGTTGATTGGTAGGAGTAGTGTTTAGCATGGGGTTTAGGGGTCTGCTTATGGCAGTTTAGGGTAATGTTTGTGGCAGTCGTTAGGGCCAGTGGTGTGTGTTAGGTTTAGTTTTAGGGATGAGAGAGTCGAAGACCCTGCAGCTCCAGGAACACTGGGGCTGGTAAAGGCATGCCAAGGCAATCCTTCCTCCTCCTCCTCTTTCTCTGGAAAGATATTGTTTCTCCTAATATTTCTGAAAGATGGTGCACATCCATGGGACATGCATCCCATTCCCTGCTAAGAAGATGCAATGATGAAGTAATACATAGAAAATTTTAAAACATTGCATAAGTTCTTCCTTCAAAAAATAAGTGAATGTTCCTTTGCTACACCTCATCATTTTTTTTGGAGAAAGTGAATCAGCAAAGCTTACAGACCTGTGAATCTGTACCAGTAAAATAGCTAACCCTAGTAAATTCTTCCTAATATGCTTATTATTTCAGACTATCCCATACAAAGAGGAACACTGTCTCACAGATAGCATAAACAGAGCTTACACTGAAACCAAAGTATATCTGCATACTTACAAAGGTACTGTAGAATTAAGCAATACCGTGATTCACTTCCAAAACCTTTTTAACATCACCTTATTTAAAAGTAAACTTTCATTTTTAAATTGCAGTTCATGGATACCCACAAACTTTACAGCAAGCGATTCCAAGCAAGGGAAGGAGTGAGGATGTTCTACCTTACCTCTTTTTAAGTATTTTGCACTGGAAAATATACTGAAATTAAGAATTTTCAATTAGTTTATGTCATTTACCTATAAATTTTAGAAAAGTAAGTCATCAATCCATTCACCTCCCCCCCGCCCGGACCGCAGCAGGGTGACATCATATAAAGGGAATGAACACAATGCTGAAAGTGTCCTGCTGGTTTGTATTAGCCTCCCTGATCAGGCACATCCTGTGTAGCACCAGTTCAGCTCTACCAGTTTGAAAATAGACAGACAGTCCATGTGAACAAAGAGTGAACCAAGAGTTCACTGTGTAGAGAAGCTTCCCAGCATCCAGCAAACAGAGAGCAAAGATGTTGTAAACTTTGCAAAGGTGAATGCACAGTCATTCCTTTTCAGACACAGCACACTTTCTGTACAAACTTAACACATCCTCCTCATTCAAAATATTAACACAGGGATGAACAGGATGAAAAATAAAAGAGGTTAAAATTATTATAAGTAGTCTTTCTAAGTGACACCCTTCATCCTGTCAGACGTCAAAATGCTTTCTGAAACAGATGGAGCAACTAACCTGGAAACTAAGGAGAAAGTGGGTCTGTAGGCAAGGAAGAGAAAAATAAATCCTGCTGTTTAGAACAAATGGGGTACCATGTTCAGGCCTGATAGCTGAGACTGCTTGCCAAGTTTGGTTTTGTGGGACCTTGATGAGGGTTTTCTGCGTCTCCTGTTACACATGTAAACAGCAAACCCACCTATGTCTATTAATAGTTGTGAAAACTTCATTCTGTGAGGATGGATTTGAGAACCTCTGTGCTGAAAGGGAGGGAGGGGTAACATTTCTTCCCTCAATACAAATTCAGACTCTAATACTGTTAATAACGGCTGTGTACCTAACAGTGGAACTGCCAAAGATGAAATGAAAGGCAACTTAAATATTTTTTCCTTCCTGAGTCCAACACCTATACAATCCCTTTTGTCTATCCATTCTGTGTCTGTGTGTGAAATATGTGTGTGCTGCATAGTAGCTAACTTATTTTTAAATGCTGGACACAGCCAAAAGAAATTTCTGTTTTCACTTACAGAATCCCTTCTTGAATCCTTTGATAAATTAACTGTGTGAAAACATAATCTTATCCTCAATTTTTAATTCTTTTGTCAGAAGTTTGAGTAACACAGTGTTTATGTGTCTATGAGTAATGAAGGCAACAGCAATTTAATAGTAACTTATTTAGTGTGTGTGTTACTTATATCTCCACAGTAATCAACTGAAATGGAGGTGATGTTCAGCCATTGGTGATAATAAAAGTAGTTGTATCACTGTAGTTAATCAATGGAAGCTTTGAAAATTAAGGTCCTAAGGAAGAGTTGAGAAAAGGAAGGAAAACACCAAACAACCTTGTGTTTGGGCTGGGTATTTGCCCAAAGATCCCAGCTCACTGGTAGGAGGTATATTGAGCAGGTGGGCTGGCAGAGATGTACAGACAGCTGGTTTTGTCTGGCATGCAGGTGTTTAACTTGTCTGCCTGCAGGTTAGCTATGAGATGCCAGATTTTCTGAGGGAATCACCTTGTTTAAGAAGAAGTGACTCTTGTCCATTCCCATGGTGAGGTTGATGAATGAGGCTGTGTGGCTGTTTTCACTTTGTCTCTGCTCACCTCTTCGACACAGTCCAAAAACCCCTTCACCTTCTGTTGGATTTAGATGGGAGAGAAAACAGGCTTGGCAGGTATGGTATGGTGAGTTTGCCTTTTCTTGTATTAAAAACAAAAGATGTAACAAAACCAGATGATGTTTAAAAAACAGATATTGCTATGATGTTTAATATTGAAACTACTGTTAATGCCATGTCATTCTTCAGAGAGTTCTTTTTGGTTTGATTTTGATAGACTCACAAACATTAGCTGAGCTCTGTGTGCTTTTATTTGAAATCATGTTTTTCAGTAGTTCCCAGATGAGCTAGTACTTGATTGTAAGTATTTTGGGATTTGCTGCTATGAAAGTTTTGGGGTCAATCCAAAAGTAAAACTGCAGAAATAGCTGTATAACATCAGCAAAGGCAGTTTGCTCCTTTCCAAGTTGTAGTAAGCCATAGAGTGAATGTAATGCACTGGTAATTGATGTCAACTGAGAATCTTCATGAGTGGTGTCAGATACTCATGATTAATGTGCTGTCTTCTAGAACAGAGTGTCAAATACACTTGGATAATAGGTTAAATAAGTTTGTCCTGAGCATAATATTGTCATCAGTGTGCTTTTCCTCTGATGCTAAGTGTGATTGTAGCCTGACTGATCTGGGAGTGCTGTTAAAGACAAAGTTCTCCTGTTGCATTTTTGTTTCGTGACCTGACTGCCCTGTCAAGCTATCATTTGATTCCTCTTGCAACTTTTATGTTTCCTGTATGGAATCAGATCTGTAAGAGTCCAGGCAACCTCTCTTAAAGTCAGACATAAATTTCTGGTGTTGTAAAGGAGAGTAGCTGGATGTTGATCTAATTTCGTTATCTTTAATCAAGAAATATAAATATATGCAGAGTACAATATTTTATTCCTGCTCCACAACAAAAGCTGCATTTCATTAATTTAACATATAAACCCTCAAAATGCTATGAAAAAGCACTAATACTGTTCTTTATGAATGCAGGTTGTGCAGTCAACTTCCCAAACAGTGCACTGAAAATCTAATTCCCACCATCAAGGTGCACTTGGTCTGAAGAACTTGCTGCAACATCTGTATGTTGTGCTAAAGAAAACTATGTGAAGATTCTAAGCTTGTCAACTGAATTTTTTAACAGCAGGACATTGTAGCAGCAGTTGACCATTCTGTATATACACAACCAGGTAATTCTGTTGTCAGGTTTTCAGACATTACAATTTAAAATAAAACTACTGGCCAACAGAGACAGCCACCCTTAGGTACTCTGTGAGTATGATTGGGTTTTTAAGGATTTTTTTAGAAAATAAGGAGGTATCAAATAATTGTAGAAAAAGAAATGTGTTTATGTTTGAGATGAACAATCCTTTTACGATATTTCCAAGTATCCTTCTAATGCAGCATGTTTTCATTAAGTTTCAGAGAGATTAAAAGAAAAAAAAAATAAAATCAATGAAAATGCAGGCAGAGTCAGGTAAGAGGGAAATAAAACATTTATCAAGAGAAGTCTCTGCGTAAGGAAGGAAAGTAGGAAAATGAAAATTTTAATTCAAATAAGTATCTGTGCCAGTCTACTTTTTAGAGACTGCTCTGTTTCAATAGAAGTTCAGTTAGTAGAAACCCAGGATTATTAAAACTAAGAAAAGGGAGCCATTATTTGAAAGTAATATGAATTTAACTGATGGAAGAAACAGGTCCATAAACTGTAGCAATCTTCATGAACACTGAATATAGTTAGAGAAGTTTGAATTGCTCTTTTAAATATCTTGGATTCTACTGTATACTTGTAAATCACGACAGTTCTCCATTCATGAAATGTGTAACTTAGTGGATTTCTCCTAAAACTGAAATGCTGATATTTTTAAAGTGTTGTCCATATTCCTTTCTGTTCTCATGTGATATCATTGACTAAAGCTGTACACTTAAAAATGTATCTCAAGAAATGTTGTGGAATCTCTTGACCTATTATGCAACAGTCCAGTAGTGTTAGCTTCAGTATCTTCAGTATTTCAGCATCTGCCTTAGGACATGCAGGCAGCTGTAATCAAAATATGGTGTGTGGGTTGTGTTTTAGACCTCCACAGTGCTTTATCTTATCAGTGTGCTTATATGACATGCTTAGTTACAGCCATATTGCTGTTTTTCATAGGAGTGGTAGGTGCAAAGCTATTAAGACATGGCCTGCAAATCCAGATCAGCCCCTGAAATACCATATGAAACCTGGATGGAGTGGTAAAGGTATTACACAAAGAAATTGGGAGTTTTTTTGGGTGTATGTATTGATTTTTGTTGATTGGGTGGCTATTAGGAGTGAAATTTAGAAAACAATGCTGTGGGTCTAGACAAATGACCTCCCAAGTGAGCAGTGCTCTTCTTAGGACAGTGACCTGTCCTCAGCCTGAATGGGTACAGGTGCCCAGGGCCCACAAACCAGGGGTTCAGGAGAATCAGAGGGTAGTTGTAATTGGAAAAGCAAGTTGTAAAATAATTGGCACCTTCTTTTCATAGCTGGCACTGGAGATTTACCCCACTGAAGTTCCTCAGAAGACCGGCATGCTGGAAAATGTACAATTCTGGGAGGAGGTAAGGAGAACCAGCTTCTCACCACAGTCCAGCACCCCAGGGAAGTTTGCAAAAGTCAGTCACAGCTGGAGCCTGTACTCCCAGCCTGAGGCAACCCATCAAATTTTGCTCCTGAAGGGTCATTTTGCTGAGTGCCTCTTAATCTGTTTTTGCAGTCATGCCAGAGAACAAGCTGACAGTCAATCAGCTTAACTTAAAAGAAAGGGTGCAAGCTTTGCTGCCCTCAGTCCTGTGAGGTTGCTCTGGAAGAGATGGTGTCTGTTTCACCCTTCTTCCCTAGGGTACTGCAGCTCCCTATAGATTCTGACTGATGGCTGAGCAGCACGAATTCCACATCTGATTGTGTCATTACTGGTGTTTTACTGTAGTGACTGGTTTATTATGCAAGTCCGTGGTTGCACTGTAATCAGAAATGCAAATAGCTTGGGGAATGCAGGATAGGATAACAATCATTAGTTTAAGGTCAGCTTGAACCCTTAGGTGTTGAGTTGTCACCAAAAATATTTGGTTTCCCTTTAATATACTACACAGCAGATTGCCTTCTTATTCTAAGTGAAAAACTGATATTGAATTAGAAGACTTTGCTCTGTACGAAAGAAACTCAGAATACTTGAAAGAGGAGAACATAAGGGCAGTCATATAGAATGTGATATATGAAACAAGAGCCAAGTTAAAAAATGATTAGCTGTTTGCCAGCCAAAGAAAACAAGTCTCTATGAGACCTAACCTGCCTACTCCTCTCCTAAGGCTCATATACCAACTCATGGCAGTTCTACAGTGGAAATGTACATTTAATTCTGATTTGTTTTACTTGGCAATTGTATTCCTCCAGCCTTACTGATTTCAGCATTCAATATTTTAATGATGCATCTCAATAAAAAATACCTAAGATCTTAGTCAATCAGTCCTGAAAAATAATACAAATGTCACTTCCATTTAATGACACATGGCATTGTTCCCAATGATTGATTCAGAAGAGCAACCAGAGCTGCACATAGTACTATAGGGTATTGGTAAGTAATGTATTCACACAGTGGCAAAAAATATATTTCTTGTTTTGTTCTTTATTCATTCCTGATTATTCTTTCTTAGGCTTTTCTGTATGAATTTATTCTAAGAAATATTGAATGATTTGGAAAGAAAAAGTTAAGAAAACTGGTCAGTATTTTGGGTCTACTTTGAAAAGCATAAACAATCAAACTAGGTTTACCTAGTTAGTGTATTTAAAAGTAGTAATTTAGAGAATGAGTAATTTACTGAATTTCACCAGCAAATCACAAATTTGACGAGTCCTTGAACAATCCTTAGCAGAAAAATTTAGGACTGGTGTGAGGTATGTCTACATAAAGCTGTGAATGTATATTTGGATAGATTTTTCCATAGCTCTTTGAAAGTCTGGCCACTGTTTTATGAAGTTTGTGATTTTTTTCAGTTGTGAGAACAGGAGAAAAACTATTTGGTATTTACCTTGCTTCTTCACATGCCAGACATCTCAAATTGAAATAATTTCTGTATCATTGTGACTCATTCAGTCAGAGAAACTTAATGCATTTTACTCACTTGAATATTTTCACCATCATGATACTTTTGTGGACTAGTTAAGTGTTATTAACCCCATTTTACAGCTGAAAAACACAGAGATAAGAGAGGTGAGAAACGACACTTTCAAAAATGACCTCTAAAAACCGTAAGTGTAAAAATTCAGGAGCTCCTTTTGAATGCAGATATCAGTCATTTTGCCAGTGTGTCCTAAGAAATCTAGCAATTTTGGCAACGCATCTTGTGACTCTTACTTCTTAATTTTATTTGCACCTTCACCACATTATTTCAAAATGAAAACAAATGTATACCTTATTCATCAGCCATCAGATCTACTAAGAATAAGTAATACAATACTGACTTCATTGTGCTGGTGAGTGCTATGCTTCAGCCCTTTATTTAGTAGTGATGCTATTTATAGAAAGCTCCTTCATGTGATGGTGTTGCCAGTAACACAGATGTCCTTTAAATGCACTCTATTTTAAACAGAGGTGAAAGGCTAAGGAAAATATAAAAGAACCCACCTTTAATATTTCAATTTAACAATAACAAGCAGGGTGTGGCCACCCTGAAACTGCAGCTTGTCGAATGCTTGGGAGAAGGGAAGGGTGGGAAAGCTCTCTGCTTACCAGTTCCACAGTCTCATTAGTGAAAACACATCTGACACCAGTGATTGTGGCCTGAGAGATACAGTGAGAATGGGTGGTGCTTTTAGTAATTGCTCTGAATAAACAGTCTTTCTAGTATGTAGAATGTAGCCATGGAATAAGCAGTTTTATGAGTGTTAATGTACTTATATTTTAGAAGCTGTGAATGAAAACTCAAGAATTCTTGGCAGTTAAAAAAAAAAATTCTTTAAAATACTGTTTTTGCCCCCAAGGACACTGTGAGACTCTGCACATAAAGCTTATCCAGAAAGTTTCTTCTTCATGCTCAATTTGCTTTCCTTAAGCTGGACACTGATATTTTCAGTGTTTAAAATGAGACTTACTAGCTGTAAGTTACAGAAAATGCTGTTGCTCCTATTTGACAGTGGTATAATAGTAAATTAAATTCACAGGAACATGGGAAGGTCAAAGACAGAAAAAATGCACATTTTACACATGGATAATCCCCCCTGGAATAAGTTGCACTTCATATTAATTTGGTTTTGAGGTGTTCTTTTGTGTGTGTGTGTGCTTGTTGGTTGAGGGGGGTGTTGGGGTTTTTGTTGTGTATTTGTGGTTCGGGTTTGTTTGTTTTTAATTAGAGAATAACAATCTGAACTTTCTGTGAACTGAAAATTTAAGGCTTAAATAATATGTATTTACCTGAAATCAGCTTAGTAGAAGCTAAGCTAGCTTCATCCTAGCCCTGGAGAAAAAAAAAAATCACATCTATTTCCAGCCAGAATAGACTTCCAGTAACCCACAGTTACCCAGAACTTGCTCTCCAACATATGAGGTCACCTGGAACAAGCACTTGATTTTTTGAATTCTCCTTTTATTGGGATTTATTCGTTTAGTTCTGTTTCAAGAGGAGTTAGAAATGAAGGAAAAAATATGAGTGCTGTATAGAATCACAGCTAATGTGTTCTGCTCTTCCAGAAGACTCTACCAAATAGCTTCACTCTGTTTTATCTAAATATGAAGGAATTTTATTCTGAGAAAAGGGAGTATTTTTCAGTGTGTGTAGCATGGTTGAGTGTCTGCCATAAAATAGACTGGTCATTCCTCCAAAAATGCTACAAGCAGGTTGTAGGAGTCTAGTATCTAGACAGATTTTGTCTGGGCTCATTCAACACATGGAAAAAATATTTCATCTCATTTCTTCCCAAACCGACACCACAAAGCCATTTCATTTATTTTTCCTGACATGTTGTTGTGTTGTTCAATACTGAATGTAGTGTCCCCTGACTTTGGAACAAGCTGGTAGGATTGAGCAAAACTCTTTCCTTTTCACAGTTAGAAGGAAAAATGAGATAATAGAAGAGAAAGTTAACTAGGGAGCAATGATTGGCCTCCTTGCACAGAAATGTCAAGCACACCTGAAGCAAATGACTCTGGTAAGGCTCAGTAGCCACATACTATACAGCTATTTTTGTTGCTTTCTATACCTTAAGGCCTCCTACAATAAATCCTTACCTGTTGAGAATCTATTGGGCTGTCAGCTTGAACAAATTATAATTCTGCTGATGGCGCAAAATAACTGTACCTTCCCATCTGGGTCATCTTCTAATCAAAGCAGGAAAAGATCAAACCCCTTCCAGAGATAAGCAGCACTAAAAAACTTACAAGGCAACTAAATATTACAACTTTTTTCTCCTGCAACTTCCAGTTGGGTGGGGGTGGGGGAGGAAGGAAGATCTGCAGCCAGATCAGAGAAGGCTGTAGTGTTTCTGGAATGAATGAGAAGTGCAGGGGTGTAGAACTTAACTGCTGTCTTAGACAGGAGTCAGGCTTTACTTGAACAGGGAGATCTTTCAGAGTTCACTATTGAAGTGTGAAGGTAAAAGGAGAACAAGATGCATTACAAAGATGTTCAAAAGGTGCAAAAAACCTGACTTACCACTATTCTTTTGTCTCTGTGATTCTCTTCAATCTCATACTCATGTTAGCAGCTAGGAAGAAAGAAAAACCTATTTTTACACTGATCCAGTTTGCTTAACACTTTGCTCAAATTGCTGCATAAGCAGCGCCTGAGAAAAAAGTAAATCAATGATGAGAAAATTCATGAAATGCAATGATAGCAGAGGACCCTGATAAAACGAGAGCAGCAAGTCTGCAAGCAGAAGCAAATCCATAATAAATGTGGGACCACCAGAGCGTCCCCCTCTAACAGAGTCTGCTTTGAAGGAGTAGAGCAAATAATTTATTCTAGGACTATAGCTCTTATTCTTGTCAAGGACTACTGCAAAGAGATCACAGTTTTCCCGAATTTATAGCTGACAAATCAAAGGTCTTTTCATATAAATCTTATCAGAACTGGAACTGCTTCTTGCTTGCAGTGCTTAGATGAGTGGCAGGGAATTATCAGTTTTCTCTCATGTCTTTTATCATCTTTGGTGAACCAAGATGTCGGCAGATGCTTTGATATCTGGGCCTCAAAAATAATTTCTACAAAAAAGAGTGCCAGTAAAATGTGACCACTTAAGCAGTCCTAGAAAATGTGAAGGGCAGAGGAGATGGGTGATCCCTCCTAACTGAAATCCTAATTATCGTTAATCAACCGTGAGTTAACTGTGAGTCACAGCACATCAGGGGTAAAACCATGGGCCTCAGGAGATCTGAGCTTGTTTCCTGCTTTATGGCACATCTCAGTCTCTGAAGCTGGACGAGTAATTTAATCACTGTTGGCCATCTCCAGCAGGGGTGATCAGCTCTGATGTTTTGCCTCTGTTGCCTCTGCAGCCTAAAGGCTCCCAAAATGTGGCAGTCTGTCGCTCTACAGTGCCTAAGCTCTGTACAGCCTGATTAGACAGGGGCCCCTTGCACAGTCATCTGGCAAACTCCATAACACAGTTCATAAATAATCATGTTTTACAATAGCCCTTTTCTTCAGTTCCCAAAGAGAAGACGTAACACATTGTGTTAAAGGAACAACTCTCATCTGGTAATATTAAAAATGTTCTGAACTGCTCTCTAGTCACCCAAGAAGTCAAATGAAGTTGTAAAATCCCTTTCAACAACTTGGTGTGATTTTAACCTGTCTTCAAGTCTGAGCTTGGAAAGTCTTCCTTTGAAGAGAGTTCCTTTGAACAACTAAGGTATGAAATTAATTTCTCAAAATGTTCATGGCCTTTCAGGGTTCCAGGTTTTGTTCTGATATTTATCAATGCCTTTTGGCTTGCTAGAGCCTTTCTGGCTTGAATTCATGATTTAAAAGGGGAGGACAAAGTCAGCTATTGCATGTACCTTTAATGCAAAGTGAGTTATTGTATGTGCACTGCAAAATGACAGCAATGACCGTCTGAACTATCCAGGCACAGAGAGCTGTTTCTGTCAAATACTTATGGTATGACTGAACACATGCTCAAAGTAAGATCTTTGTTTAGTAAATATTGAATATTCCCTAGTCCTTTATATCCCGTCGTCATTTCCTTTGTACAGCTTGCAGCTGTAGCTTCAAGCCAGTGTACAAAAGTAATTGGTTAGGCAGAGTTCAGAAGTGTGTTTAACTATGTAACAGAGATATTTTTGATGTTTTTTTCCTCTCAACAAAATTCAAGGAGTTCTGTATCCAAACTGTATTCTGCAGTCAAACTGGCCTACACCAATATCTTCTGTGTATAAGACAGTAGATTCATTTGTTATCCATTTTGTGAGTATAATAAATATACTCTAATGCGCTTATCAATCTATGAATATATAAATGCATATATACATAAATATATATTAAAAAGTACAGAACTGGGCTGCAATATACTGTAATGCACAAATAAATCTATAAATATAAACACATACATATAAACATAAATATATGTTAAAAAGTAGGGAACTTGGCTGCCATGTGGTCAGTTTGTGGTTTTGGAAAACACAGGCTTTAGGGTGGAGATAGCCATTGTATTGCATTAGCTCTTTTCTCACAGTTTGAGAAGCAGCAGCTCAGATCACTTTGGTCCAGACAGTGAAACACCCAGCAGGAAAGCAGTTCCTCCATGCAGACCCATGTGTTTCACCAGGCCTCTGAAAAGAGCTGGGTGGAAGGGGATGTTGGCTAATTCATAGGTGGTCACAGGTTCCTGTGAGTTGGGCAGGAATGGGAAAAGAGGGAAATTGTGTAGTGGTGAAGCCTTGCAAGAGGGAGGGTGCACTGAGCTGGGTGAGAGGGGAAGGAGGACTGCTCACCCCCGGCCTTCACAGGACCTGCTCCAGGGTGATGCCTCTGTGTGTGCTGGGTTTCAGAACAAACATGGAAACCACAATACTGCAGGGTGGTTTTGTCAGTTTTGAGTTGTGGGCAGAGCACACAGGTTTTTGATTGAAATCTTCATTTTCTGCCCAATTCATATTCAAATGGGTTCATTTTTTAGTGATTTTTTTTTTCTGTTGTGTTTCCTCCCCTGCATGTTTTTGTTCTCTGAGTTGAATGTGCAGTGACTAACACTGACAGAGGTAATTAATTGAATAGTAAACATCTGTGTTAGGGCTGCTGCCTCTCTCAATTTTCACTCTGTTTTTGAGCTCTGCCAGAGGACTTTGGCTGTGTAGGGCCAGACAGAAGAGGAGTTTGGATGTTGTTAACAACTCTAAGTTAGGAAATATATTGAAGGTGTAAGCACCACTCATGTATGCTGCTGAACAACACTTACAAGGCAGCATGATTCAGCTCAGTGGCCTACAGGTGGAAGGCAAACCATTATTTTCACTTTTTCTGCCATGTAGAATTCATATGGGCTTCAAAGTCAGGGGATGAAACCTGCAAATTCTGAAAATATTTAAACTCATTACTTCCTGAGAGTTGTTCTATAAATGATAACAGAAAAGTCCCAGAAAAAAAAAAAAAA